>CAJHQQ010001900.1:0-78702 GCA_905132885.1 Moricandia moricandioides
TGAATGCTCTTATGATTTGGAACATAGAAAATCCCACTTGCACAAAACAGAAACCTTCTTAAGAAGATCCAAGAATTGACTCTTCTCATAGTAGACACATTGTCATGTTTAAATTGCCTCTCTAAGGCATAAGATTCAAGGCAATCCGATGATGGTTCTGCAGCAGCTATAGAAGAAACTTGACGAATCAAGACGGTAAGCAAAACATGTCTCATTCTCACTCGCCGTCTCTGATGGTTCATAGATTGTTTCCATGTCAATAGTCATCTACATCTGCTTCTTCTACCTCTGTCCATTATCTCAGTCCTTGTCAGCGTTTTTGTGTCTTTCGTTGTTGCGTTTGCATCCTCAGTGGTTTGTGATTGCGGGTCCGTACTGATTGATAGCATAGAAGTAACCAACATAATCGGACAAGTTCCACAAAATCAATTAAGATAGATGTTTATATCAATAGCATAACATCGGAAAGGTAATGAATTCAAATATGAACCTTTTCTAGTGCAAGAGCAAGCTTGTAGTATTACAAGGCAAGAAAAACTAATCAACTAGAAGCAAGTAGCAATACAGAGATGAGACCCTATAACTACGTACTCAGAAAGAAAGGCACAGCTCACATACAAAACCAAACCACCAATGGAAACAGAAGACACATCAAAAAGATGTGTGTAGCTCGAGACCTCATCTTGCAACAAACCAGCCTGCCT
Organism: Moricandia moricandioides; assembly: GCA_905132885.1. Lineage (NCBI taxonomy): Eukaryota > Viridiplantae > Streptophyta > Magnoliopsida > Brassicales > Brassicaceae > Moricandia > Moricandia moricandioides. The sequence goes on from CAJHQQ010001900.1 coordinate 705, forward strand.
ATGGTGAAGAAATAATAAAACTGAGTGTTGTTCTTTGCGTTAGATATACAAGGTCATGATATATTCATGCATTACAAAGCTTTAATCAGATATCTAAACGCGTAACCGGAGAAAACTTAGATCCGGAGCTAACATCAGAAGCGTAGAGGTAACTCAGCATTAACTTATTGAGAAGAGGTCGAGAGCATTCAAGCAAGGGTGATCACATTAAGAAGTACAAATATTATCAAATTTTGTAATCATTTAGTATAATCTAAGTTGTCTATACCAAACTAAAACAAATTAGGTTTTGTTCGTGAGGTACAACCAATGACGGCTTTAGAAATAATATTTATCCGGTGCAAAATTATAAACACAGTTTAATATCTTTATAAATTTAAAATTTCAACAGAAGCATTGTCAAATTTGTGTATAAAATTACAACAATTTTAAAACTCTATTATCAGCAGCAACCCTTTCTACCATGTTCGTAAATTCGCCACTGGGTATAACTGATCATGCGAAAAGAGAATTCATTTATTTTTATCAACAGAAAAGAGAATTCATTAGTCTCTAACTAAGATGTTTTCGTTGTCGCAGCTCAAATAAAGGTTAGGGTTTATGTATATTTCTTTACAAAGTTTCTCAATTTTTTTTAAGAAGCAAGGAAACAGGAGTGTAGAAACTAATCAAACGTATTCAAAAGGGGAGAACGTGTCCGAGAATGCTCATAATATCAATTAAAAACTAGGAAAATTATTTGAGAAGTTAAAATAAAATAACTGCTTTAGTTTAAGGTTTATAAGTATTATTGATTTTATGAAGTTAGGAATTGGGATTTGGTTTAAGTTTAGAGTTTGCTATGAATGTGAGAAAGCATATCACATGCTTTAATTAGTAATATATTTGCATCACGGTGATAAGTAGAGATTTTTATTTTCTTGATATTTCTTTCGAAAATTTCCAAACTCTTATAGTTACATTCATTGTAAAATGTTTTTTTTATTCAAATAAATTTAACATTCATCCAAAAAAAATAGTAATATATTCAATATGATGATGGAACTAGTTTCATTAAATTAAACAGTTGATGGAACTAGTTTCATTTGAATTAAAATTGGAATAAGATAAAAGGGAGAAAAAAGACTTTACACACTCTCCCTCGCCACACTAGCCTCTGCTCATTTTTCCTCCATGCATGCATCCGTACGTAAATGCTTTTTTTTTTCTTACAACGATAGAATTCTTTTTCAATTGTCGTATTAAACTATAGAGCTCTTTTTGATCAAATATAGAAAACAAATCAAATCATACGTTGTTACCTGCTGGGCCGTTTGGCCGTTTTAAGGATTCAGTAGAAAAAGTAATGATTTCTTTTTCTTTTGTCTCTCACTTTCTTGCGAATGCGAACATATATACTGTATCCCAGTTCAAAAAAAAACGACATATACTGTATAATAGTACAACATCGTCTGCGATATTATCGATCATTTAATGAAAAAGTTAAAGCGACTGAGCATTATTGACGCTACATGCAATTAGAATCACGGAGCTTTGACACTCCAGCCATTATTTGTTATCTCCTATTTTTTCTGTTTGTATATCTCCTATAGTCTTATACTTTTAAGTGACAAATAATATACACTTTTTATAACCCTCCGGAAATAATTTTAATATATATATGGATATAAGCTTACAACACATCCAATTTTTAATTTTTTAAAAAAAATTGCTTGTACGCTTCCATAAGATTCTGCTTCCGCGTATCCATAGGTTTGAACAAGCTTGAATACTTGTCAACAATTTTTAAAAATCCGTGTTCATTGACTTGGAAGATATACATTAGCAAAATCTTCAACAATCTAATACTTTCATATTTATCAAGATAAGTTCTCTTCATCGTCAAAATTAATAACCATTTTTTCATGTAGTGTACATAACTGTAGTCCTACTAAAGAGAAACTAAGAGCAGGATTAACCGGGGTCTCTTAAGGTGGGGTTCTTAGCTTTTTTAAGAGACGTATCTTAGCTTTTAACTAAAAAAACCTAAGAACCGTCTCTTAAATAAGAACCATAAGAGCCGTCTCTTAGCGGAAAAAATATATAAAAAAAAAAAAAATTAAAGAGACAAATTTTACGTTAAGAACCTCACCTTAAGAGATCCGGGTTAATCATGGCCTAATCAACAACCTAAGGTTATGAGTTATAAACATCAGTTTTATCTTTGACCTATCTCAGGTATCCTCTCCATCTAAATAAACCCAAGATATAAAATAAAAATCAAACATAATACAACAAAAATCATTAAAATCCACAATATTAAATCCATAAAGTCTCAACGCAAAAGACATAGCTAACATTAATTAATACAACCTAAATCCATTTCAATACATTATGATCTTGGTCTTCCTCGTATACCAGCACCAGCATACCAAATCTGCAATGATTAGATTGAAAGATTAGAGACTAAGATGAACAAAAAAATGATCCTACACTACATAGCAAATAACTCTGTTTTACATCACTTCATTGACAAATTAAAAAGTGAAAGAGACAAAAACATATATGAATATACGTACGTACCTATGCAAGTCATAGATTAGAAGCTGGTCTGCAGAGGATGGGGAAGGGAGGTTTTCCTCCAAAATCCATGGCCTTGGCTTGATACTCCACGAGAGGACCATTGGGATGCTCTCGAGCCATAAAGGTGATGTAAAGCTTCCACCCATCTCCTACTTTCATATTGCCTCTAACGATGCTTACAAATTCCACAGACGCATTCTGATGTAAAGACACACACAACCATACTATATGTGAGTGCGTATCACAACAAACAAAAATGTTTTATATTAGAGAATTGATGACTATCTCTCACCTTCTCCTCGTTGAGTTTCTTAACACATAAGGAAGCAATATATGCCAAATATTCCCTTGTGGTCATGTCAATCCAAGGTTCTTCCAGGTCAGTAAGGGGGAAGATGGACCTGAAGGGATCTTCTTCAAAAAATCCCTAAAAAAAAAGATTCAACTTTAGAGGAAACTGGATAAAACAAAGATGAGTGACCAAGGCCGGTCCGAAATTTAGAGGACTTAAACTAATTTCCTAACAATGTCAACTAAATTTTCTTTTTACGAAAATGACGTCCTGAAATTTTTTTTTTTGGGGGGGGGGGTGGTGGAGGGGGCTTAAGTATTTCAAAAAAATTGGAGATACAAAGCAAATGTTTCATCCGGGTTTGGTCCAATATCGGACCTAGGTGACGTTGCTTACCCTATTCTTCCAAGCCTGGATCTTAAAGTCACGAAACACTTGGTACTCCTCGTCGTCGGAGAAGCTTTTACGGTCCTCAGGGTCGTAGTATTCGTAACCATCGAAGCTGTCCACATCCCACTCCGGTTCCGGGTCTTGCATGTTTAAATAATTAATCCTAGGAGGTCTCACGACTCCTTCGTCTTCGACAGACCATGCGCGTCCACTGTCGGTATCGCTGTCCTCTTCCATGCTTGTGTCGTCTTCATCTTCGACCTTCTTCTTTTTCAACACACAAGAGTCAGATTCCTCCTCCGTCGCAGCTCGCTTCTCCGTCAAATCGTCGCTTAACATTGTCTCTGGAGAATCGAGCAAACCCTAGAAAATATCTCTCAACACACGAACGTGTCCTTATCATCTCTCTCACCCTTGCCTATTTCTACACGTGACTCGTCGGAAGATTATTTGGGCCAGTGAGCCACGTATCAGTGGGGCCCGCGAATAGTGAAAGCACCCAATCAAAATGGGTGCTTATTCAAGCACTTTTGGAGTTGGTTTTTGGGTGCTAGTGGGTCCCACCCCTTAAGCACCCCCTTAAGAGCCTTGGTTAATGGTGGCCTAAGGGCATCTTTATCCCTAGTTTCTTATGGGGGTTCTTGCACTGTTCACGGGCTCCACTGACATGTGGGACCCGTGAACAGTGCAAAAACCGTTTTTTAAAATTACCAAATAAGAACCGTTTTTAGAGGGTTTCTTACACTGTTCACGGGTCCCACTGACACGTGGCGGCCCGTAATTGATTTGTTTTTATTTTTTTTATATCTTTTTATATTTAGCAAAAAAAAAGTAACAAAAAAAAAAATAGGAACCCCAAATGGGGTTCCAGGGATAATGATGGCCTAAGAACATCATTATCCGGGTTGCTTAGAAGGGGTTCTTGCACTATTCGCGGACCCCACTAACATGTGGGACCCGTGCAAGAACTATCTCCTAAAATCTCTAATTAAGAAATTGTTTTTGATGGTTTCTTGCACTGTTCACGGGCCCCACTGACACGTGGCGGCCCGCGATTGGTTCGTTTTTTAATTTTTTTTTTTCGTAATTCGCAAAAAAAAAGTAAAAAAAAAAATAAGAACCCCATTTGGGGTTCTTAAAGATGCCCTAAGGCCATCTTTAACCCTAGCACCCCATTTGGGGTGCTTATTTTTGGTTTTTTTTTTTTTTTCTTGTTTTAAAAAAAAAAAAATTAAAAACAGACCAATCACGGGACGCCACGTGTCAGTGGGACCCGTGAACAGTGCAAGAACCAACAGAAAATGGGTGCTTAGGGCATCATTATCCCTAGAACCCCATTAGGGGTTCTTAATTTTTTTTTTTTTTTTTTTTTTGCTGTTTAAGAAAAAAGAAAAAAAGATTTTAAAAACGAATCAATCACGGGCCGCCACGTGTCAGTGGGACCCGCAAACAGTGTAAGAAACTCTCTAAAACCGGTTCTTATTTAGTAGTTTTTAGAAGCGGTTCTTGCACTGTTCATGGGTCCCACATGTCAGTGGAGTCCGCGAACAGTGCAAGAAACCCTCCTAAGAAACCCGGATAATCATGCTCTTACTTAAGCACTTTTAGAACTGGTGTTTGCACTGTTTACGGGGTCCACTGTGAGTGGACCCCGCAAACAGTGCAAGCACCCTTGCTAAACACCCCTGGTTAATGATGCTCTAAGCCCCATAGTAATTTTGGGGAACACTTTTAGAGCCGTTTATTAACGAACCTGTAATCAACAAATGGCTTTTACTCTGAACTTATTTTCTGTGTGGAAGTAACAGATGATGGAAGGGAGAAAAAGGACTTTACACACTCTCTCTCGCCACACTAGTCTCTGGCTCTGCTCATTTTCCCTCCATGCATGCATCAGTCTACGTTACTGACTAATTCATCATATGACACTTGTCTCTAATTTCCTTTATTTTTAAATATCCAAAATATAAACTAAACATTAAACATAATATAGCAAGTCATATATTAGGATATGCTAGAGGCAGGTCTGCAGAGAATAGGAAAGGGAGGTTCTTGGCCTCCTGCAAAATCCATGGCCTTGGCTTGATACTCCACGAGAGGCCCACTTGGATACTCTCGACCCATAAACGTAATGTACAGCTTCCACCCACCTCCTGCTTTTAGATTGCCTCTCACAATGCTTACAACTTCCACAGCCGAACCCTAAGTAAGTAAAACACACACACATCTTATCAGTGAGTAATGAAAAGTATATACTTGAAGCGATCATTACTAACTAACCTTCTCCTCGTTGAGTTTATTAACACACAAGGAAGCAATATACGCCAAATATTCCCTTGTGGTCATGTTTCTAAAACTTTGTTCCATATCAGGAAGGGGGGAGATTGATCTGAAGGGATCTTCTTCAAAAAAACCCTAAAAATAAACGTTAAAAATTTAGCGGTCAACATTATAAAATAGGATAAGCAAAGAGGGGTTACGTTACCCTATTCTTCCAGGCCTGGATCTTAAAGTCGCGGAACTCTTTGTACTCCTCCTCGTCGGAGAATATTTTACGGTCATCGGAGTCGTAGCATTCGTAACCATCGAAGCTGTCCACATCCCACTCCGGTTCCGGGTCTTGCATGTTTAAATAATTAATCCTAGGAGGTCTCACGACCCCTTCGTCTTCTGTGTCGACACTCCACGCGCTTCCACTATCGGTGTCGCTTTCCTCTTCCATGCTAGTATCGTCTTCATCTTCGTCTCTCGTTTCCTCCTCCGTCGAAGCTAGTTTCGCCGTCACATCACCACTTTTCATCGTCGCTGGAGAATTAAACAAACCCTAAAAATATCTCTTAGGACAGATTTTGAATACAAGTGTGAGTCCTAGTAATAGGCCCGATATGTCTTTACAGGCTTTTTTACAGGCCCGAGTATATATTACGTATTATTACAGTTATGCCATCACCTTTCATTGTTTCGTTTCTTGACAAACATGAAAACAAAATAATTGGGCTTCGGCCCATCCATAAAAACCAAGTTTATCTTCACTTCATTTATATTTGTGGCCCATTAGATTACGGAACGTTTGTGTAACTGTAAAACGCGTGGACTGCCTGCTACATTGTATGTAAATAGCTCCATGCTTAGTTGCTCAAAAAAAATGTATTGCTTAAGCTGTTAAGAATTGCTATACAGAGTGAATCGCAAATTATCGAGACCAATTCGAAGATCTTTTTTTTCAGTTGTTGTTCCTTAGATTGAGATTTTATTCATACCAAAACTATCATCAAAGAAACACATGTTTCTTAACTTTTTTTCAGTCTAAGACAGCAACAAAAGAAAATAAAACAAGAGAAGCAGTTTTGGGTCACCACACATTAACTACTCAGCAATCTGATTATTACCAGGCAACATCTGCAACGCAGTTCTGTTGTTATTACTCTTTATAGAGAGTTCCTTCACCAACTTCACGAGTTGCCTCATGCTTACATCTTTCAAGTTCTCTTCATCGATCTCCACCTTCTTATTCTTCTTTGCAGCCTCACCTTTGCTCTCTCCATTAACAACATTCATCATCATCAGCTCCATGTTGTTCTCCTTGGTCATGTTCTCGACATTGACCAGCTTCATAGCCGAGTTCTTTGATGCTGATTTGCTTGGTCTTGGAAACTGAGCTGAGACTGATTCCGCCACAAATGGAGGTAATGGAGTTGTTTCTACTAGATCCTCTTCAAGCACAAGGGTAGGAGTTGGAGCAGTTACAGAACCTTCTGATTCAGGTAGAATAACCTTTCCGTCAGCAATATCAGTTCCATGTATGGCTTGGTATGAATCAGCTTCAGAGATAGTGCCATCCGAATCAACACTAGAATCTCCTTCCGGCTCAGTTTTTGAGTCACCATCAGTTTGGTTCACCATTGTGTCTTCATCAAAACTGTTGATTTTCTCAGTCTCATAATCATTCTCCTGAGTCGCCTGTTCTATCTCTTGGTGATCGGCTTGGTTTGAATCAGCTTCAGAGATAGTGCCGTCTGAGTCAACACCAGAGTAATCTTCCTCCGGTTCAGCTTCTGAGTCACCATCAGTTTGGTCATCCATTGTGCCTTCGTCAAAAGTCATGATTTTCTCTGTCTCAGAATCATTATCCTGAGTCGCCGGTTCTATCTCTTGGTGGTCGGCTTGGTTTGAATCAGCTTCAGAGATAGTGCCGTCTGAGTCAACACCAGAATTATATTCCTCCTGTTCAGCTTGTGAATCACCATCGGGTTGGTCCACCATTATTTCTTCATAAAAAATGTTGACTTTCTCAGGTTCAGAAACATTCTCCTGAATAGCCTCTTCTGTCACTTGGTGGTCGACTTGTACTACACTATTCTCAGTTTCTACGAAAGAAAGCCACAGTTTAGAAACGCAAAACAAGAAATTAGAAGACAATATTGTTGGTATATGAATGCTTGCATTACCTTTCTTATCACTCGAAACTTCATTCTCCGTCTCCTTGTTGGTCTCAGTGTTTGCTTCCAATACAGCAATATCACCAAAATCAGCAGATATCTCAAGGCCTCGAGTTACCTGATCACTGACATTTTTCAACACGTCCCATTCTTTCTCCATCGAAGCACTTAAATTTCTACCTGGGATAACCTCAGATTCCTCACTTCTCTCCTCTGGACCTGCATATTACCATAAAAACGCATTATAGACCAACTAATTCACCTGATCACAAGCCTTGCAAGAGAGCAAAAGGCATTATGTCTTACCAGCTGGATTCTTCTCCTGTGCAGACACTTTTTGTTCTGTTTCATCAATCTTGTTAGGTTTATCCAAGGTTTCTTTAGTCTTCAAACTCAAGTCAGCCATACATTTCTCCAACAGCCTGGTTGATCTCCTTGTGCTGTACGCAGACTGGACAATCTCAACCTTCTTACTCTCCTGAACTTTGCTGCTACATGAAACCTTTCTTGTGCTCCGTGCTGCAGGAGTTTTAGCCACATCAAGCTTGACATTCTTGATCATGTTTGCTTGGTCCAATTCTCCATCAAGAGACTTGCTCGTCATTTCAGGTTTTACAGCGGTCTTCCTTCGGGTTGTTCTAGTTGCAGTACTTGACGGAAGCTTAGCTACACTGGTTGGAGACTGAAGAACAGTGGAGTCTGCCTGGTTCATGTATTCATCAAGACCTACAACCTATTTAATCCAAAGAAAAAGGAATCACATAAACAAAGCATTAGTAATGCTATCAATCCTTCAAGTACATACTGAGCACAAGCAATAGATCAAACACATACGAACAGCTTCACATAAACAGATCTACAAAAGAAGATTTGAAACAAAAAATTATGAAGATCAGATTCACCATTGCATTAGGAATGTCAAGAGACTAACGATTAATGGATCCTGCTTATTTTGACAGATCTAAGTAATTACTGAGCTAAATCACCTAAGGTCCTTCAATCAGAATCAGATTCAATCAATGATCTAAAGCTTTGAGATCCAGAATCTAAGAATCAATCCAGTTCATATTCGTTTTCGACTTAACAAATGAGCAAAGCACGGTCTAAACCAGCTCGGAGTGATTCTCCGATTCAGATACAGTATCGAATCGAAGCAGCAAGTGAGAGGAGGAAGTAAACTTACAGACTCAAGAGATTTGAGAGCATCAGCCATGGCGAGGTTGGTCATGTTAGCTGGGATTTTGTTGATCTTGCAGAGAAATTGAAGATCTCTTCTGAGAAGGCTGTGGAAATCCATCTTTGCTCGAGTGTTGTGTTTGAGACTTAGTGAGAGAGAGAGAGAAAACAAGATGTTTTATTTTTATTTTGCCTTATGTAATCTGGAAGGGTATTTATAACTCTTTAGTCTTTTCCCAAGAGGCGCCAATGTAGACCTCTACTGTTACCAGTGACCGTTGGAGCGGAGGTTTTTGAATTTTGAATTTTCTGGATATTAATATTTTTATGATTTATCCTTTGTTTTACATTCTCCGCCTTGTCACTTGTACTGTATCGGCCAGAAATAGCAATAAATATAAAATAAAATTTTTGTTTTTCAAATCAAATTGGGCCATATTTGGGTGTAAAATTAAGTGTAGTTTTGGGCCATGAACTGTAAAGCCCGTACAAAAGAGTAAACAGAGTAGTTTTCGTACTAGGCCATAAACTTTTTATCTAAAAAAATGCTCCGATGCCGGGAATCGAACCCGGGTCTCCTGGGTGAAAGCCAGATATCCTAACCGCTGGACGACATCGGATATTGTGAACAAAGTTTTTATAACATTCTTCATTGATGCAATACGTTAAAACTTCTGCGACTTCTCAAATCACCGCGGTTGTATGCGCTGCGAGCAAGGGCAAGCTACAAGATGGAGCGATAGAGCGTGGACTGAGAGAGGACATATAAGATTATGTAATCATGTGTCTCAAACTACCTTAGCACGAACTGACTTATCATTTGAAACCTCCAGGGCTTTTTCATAACAGGAGTCATTAATCGTAACATCACCAAGTGAACACCTGAGAGCAATAATAACTTTGTAATATAAACAAAGGTTATAGAAATATCCACACAGACATAACATCAAAAAGCCGACATAAGCTGGAGAAACAACTAGTATCAGCAGTGAAGTAGGAGTTTTGCAATAACTATGCAACTTACCCGATCAAATTGCAACGAGTGAACCCAAAAGCAGACGAGATAGCTAAGCACGTCACTATAACAGCACGGCGAGCCTTGTCGATTTCATCCGAAGAACCATCCACCACGAAAGACTCCACCTTGTCGAGAAGCTCGGCGTAAGCCCGCTCAGCTGAATCAACCGAGTCAACCAGGTCGCCTAATATTAGCTTAGTAGCGTCCGAGTCTAGAGCTCCGAGGTAGTCTCCTGCCTCGATTAAGGTCAAAAGGGAGTTAATAAGAGAATCGTGTGGATGGGTTTCCGGAGGAGAGTCTGACGGTGTTGAAGAGACGGTGCATCGTAGTAGACGGAGCTCGTAATTGCGTAGGATTTGAATTTCGCCGTCGACCATGGTTGTGGTGTTGCGGAGGAGACGGGGATGAAGAATAACGGCGTCGTTTCGTTGTGAAATCGGTTTAATCGTGACACGAATGTGTTTCCGGTTTGGTTTGCAGTCTAAACGCGGGAGGTCTTTAACCTGGAAAACCGTTAAAACCCCGCTCAAAATCGGTTACCGCGAACCGGCTAAGACAAGTTTTGACATCTCATTATGTTAAAACAGAAAAGCAAGGTTAAAACGACATATGTAAAATAGTAAGTAATAATTTCTAGGGTTGTTAACTGTGTTATTGATATTGACAGTTAGATTAATGTGTTGTAAACGGTGGATTGCCGTTCTTAATTGGATAAGGAATATATTTTTCACGATGAAAAAAAACTACTCATAATTTTTATTTACTCACCATGTAAAGTTCATGAAACTTACTAGTTAATAATCTTCTAACAAAAAATCATTATTATTATGAAGATAATAAAGTGGTTAAGTCTTCATCTCTCTCTAGCTAGGTACCGGTGTAGTTATGAAATTTCTTTTGTTATGTTTATTTTATATTATTTATGATGTTTTTGATATTTTAATATATAATATATTTTTATTTTTGTAAATAATTTTTAATTTTACTAAAATATGTGTAGCCAATAATATCTTGTTCTCTATTTTTAATTGGTTAAAAAAAATTTAATAAATATTTTATTGATACATTTTAGACAAAAAGTAATTTGGAACAGAAGAATATTTGTTTCGGATGTATTTTTGGTAACTATTTTCAAAAAAAAACATCTTATCAAATTGGAAATATAATATACATATCATATAAATGTATATAGTAGGAGTACTATATATATATATATCATATAAATATAAATATAGGAACATTTTTTAACTAGAATTTGTAGATGTGTGTGAAAGGGAGAAATTAATAAGTAAAGAACAAAAAGATGGATTCATGTGAGGGGAAAGTGTAAAGAAGGGTATGCCCAATTTGTTATTATATGTGTGTGCTATATACATAATTGGATATAGATCTAGAATATGGAATTTGAATAATGACAGAAAAGTTGATGATGGTGATGAGAAAAGCTGAGAAGTGATGCTGGGGTTGGCGTATCAATGCCTCCAAGGATTTATTCACATGAGCACAAGTTGGACCCATATGATCTACCATGTGGGTTTCCCAGCTTGACATTTCTTGACCTAAATATATATATATATATATATATGATGTGTTAGTTTAATATTTATAGTATTTCTAAAAAAAAGTTAAATAGTTAGTATGCTTTACTATCATGCATGTGTTTTACTGGCGTTTAGATGTTACATGCTTATGAACAAATTACGAGCTTTTATGTCTCATTTTCCTTTGGTATAATTCATAATTTCACAGTGAACCCTATGAATATAGTTTGTGGACAGTTACCATATATGTAGTTCTCAAAAATTAGAAAATAGGCAAGAGGGAACTTAAGATGAATACAATATCAAAAAAATATAATCAAGGTTCACGATTTAACGAACAACAAAAATAACCTGGAAAAATAAAGAATCAGCTAGTGACAAGCAATTAATGTAGAAAATATTGTAACCAAATGAGTGAATGACAAGTGCAATTATCATATACACGACGGAGGATCTCATGATCTGGAGAAGCAATGAGGATGGTGAACTTTCTCGTGGATGTACGAGAGGTTTTCTTGAGAATGACCAAAATGGACACTAATCAATGACCATACTTGAACCGATGATGCGAGATCAAAGCTAAATTACCTAGAATTTCGTTATAAAAAACTGAAATGCGATATGTTTTAGTAATATATATACATGCACTTGTGTATGGAAAAATAATGCAACAAGTCATCTATGAAGTGCGCAACGAACATAATTGAAGTAGCTAACCGAAACACGATTCATTTTACTTTTTGGTTCATAAGATTAGTTGATCCACATTGGGATTAGTTTAGGAGTACGTACTCGTATATTTATGTATATTGTTTAGTTACGATGGAGATGGTTTATTGTATTGATCAGCTGCAATCACCAAGTAACGAAGGATTCGACGACTCGCAAGTGGAGACAATATACAATCATAAAGAGACAGTTTCAGTTAGAAGCGCCGCCAAACATAAAGATCTGAAACCAGTTTCGATTGGTTAACCCAAGATTCGTTTTCCCATGCATCCAATGATGTATAGCCACGTGGACACATTCGAAACCGACCACACTTGGAGTTGGAGAAGTATGGAATACCCTAGGATACCACTTTGATGAAGAAATACTGATTTTTTTATTTTTTTTGCATTATGCTACCAACTTTTTTTTATTGTCACTGCTACAAAATTAAATCATAAATTTTATATTTGAAGCTTTACTGGTATCCCCAAACCACTTAACATTGGAAAATAAGTTAGACATGTACATTGGAACTAATAATAAATACAAAAGTTTTTAATTTCTTCCAACCTATATCATCAAACTTGAAGAGAACGATGGTGGGAATCAGAATATGTGTAAGAAAGAACAAAAAGAGAAGAACCAATTGGGTATTTTCTTTATAACTTTATATTATTAGTTCCATATTTTATTTTATAACGAAATTATTCCCTTTTCTGCCATTATTTTATATGATTTTTTGTCTTTCTCCTCTTAGTTTATAAACCCATACCGTTCAAGCCTCTACTCAACAACACAAAACATTTGTCTTCTCCATAATTCTTGTTTCCAAGTCTTTCCTATTATTTGTATCATCATCTATTTTCTAATCATACCTTTCCATTAGTTATATACCTACACTACGGTCGGTCTTGTTGGAGTTTTTTCTCCTAACAAGATCGTTCGTTCAATCTCGGCTTCTGTAAGCGACACCTGAACAGTGATAAACAAATGATTATCAAAACAAGCATTTACTATAACCGCTTAAAGTAATGGACAAGCGAAAAAAAAAACATGAGGATACTCACCGTGCGCATCACATAAAGATAGAGCGGTAAAATAGCAATCCTTCCAGCCTCATCCTTCTCAAACTTCATGAAATTGGATGGGCTGAAAAACGGACGACATTTGGGGCCGATTTGTTCAGTAAATACAGAGGCAATGTGACAGAAGTCTTCATAGTTCATCTACATGAACAAGATTTAGCATATCTCAGATTCATCGTCAACTTAGATAAACATAGTTTCAAACTATACGCATGTCCCTTCTCTGCACCAGTGCCATTCATCAATCACACAATTTTCTCTCAAACAATTCCACATAGCAGCCAAATCATCAGAATTGATCCGAATTGTTACTGAGGAAACAAATCAACATAATGAAGTGAGTAAAAACATTAAACATCTTCAGAAGAATAATACAAGGCAATGAAGAATCTACACCTTTAAGAAACGGTATTTAGCAAGTCTCTGGACCCTTTGACTAATAGATCCTTCTTCTGGTTTCTGAACAAAGAGTAACGATGCAAGATAAACAGGATAGTTCCGTGAAATGCAAAGACAAACATCCATGGTAGGGACGTGCCTTATTGTAGAAGCTTGGTATCGTGCCTGCTTCCTGACTTTTCTGCTGCTTGTCTTTGAATATCTCGAGCAAGATTCTCTTCGTCTCAAGTTCTGCAAAACAAAAAAAAAAAACTTTATCAAAGTCAGGAACTTTATTCATTTCATCACACAACGAACTCGAAACACAATTAAAAATACAAACTTTATATAAAAGAGAGCAACTTTACTACATACCCATTAGAGCTTCGGATCCTGAACCGGCGCCGAAACCAATATACCGTCGTAGATTTCTAACCCAAAGCATCGAGGACTCTCGCCATCGCTAGATCCACTATACATTTCCTCACACAACCTTTCGACGATAGCTGTTAGCCCTCAGACAAAGCATAGAGATAGAAATGGCGGGCCTATATTTCAAAATCCGACCCGATCCTAAATGGTTTTGGGCTTTTTAAAAAGATAAAAAAATGAATACATTCCAAAATTAAATAATCATCCTTATCCTTATGTTTGTAAAATCTGAAACTAAAATAAATGTCTCACATAAAAAACCAAATAAAGAGTAATAACGAATTAAAGTAAAACAAAACTGTAAAATCAAGATCATGATATTCTTTATTGAGTCCTGCATTCTCATAGTTATTAAAAATAACATATAAAATATAAAAATTATTAAAATTTGACTATATATCAATATAAAATAAAATATTATAATTATTTATATGTTACCTAGATCGCAAAACATCAATTATTCTAACCAAGTAAGTATGTGTACAAATCAGTGGTTGGACATGTTTTGGTAAGAGACAATTTTTATATTTGTGTAAGACATAAGCACCAATATTAAAACTAGACTTTAACTTCATTGTAGTTATCAAAATTTTATATTTGTTTAAGACATGAACACCAATTTTATATTTGTATAAGACATGTGCTCAAATGCTAAATAAAGTTATATAAGTTAAATATAAGTTTTCGATTTTCGGGCATGTCCTAGTCCAAACAGATTTAAATCCAAGACACTTAAATCTCAAATGGACAATCTGGATAGAATAAAAAATCATTTATTTAACATGTTGTTTTGATTTGTTTATAAAAATCCGATACAATAAGAACAAAATCACATATATACAAATATATAAAAATTGTTATATATATATTTGATATTACAAATTAAAAATAATATCCGCGTTCTACGGGTCAAAATCTAGTAGCTTATTATAATCAAATTCAATCATTTGGGGAAATTATCATTACCTCCAAAATCATAAAAGAACTATTTAACTGAAAATGAATGTCAAGTTTCTTAAAATCACTATCATAAAACTTTCTTCCAAAATCTTGTTACACTTGAATAACAACAGTAGATTTAATATAAGTTTTACAAGTTATTAATTGAATAACATGGGATTTCACTACTCAAAATTTCAAATTTGAAATTTCATCTTTTTATTTGCATTTTGGTCCTTACAATTGCAAATAAAATTTATAATTCATAAATATTTTCTCGTTTATCGTTTTAATATTTACAAATTTATATCTCATAAATATTTCAAATTAGTTTTTTTATTTTTTTCATTTTTAGTTTTATACATAAAATTAAATAAAAATTTTAAAATAAATTTTATAATACTTTAAAACTAGAGTTAGACAACGAAAATATTACAAAAAAAAACTTAGTATTTGCTTGTAGTTTAGTATTTTTTAAAAATTAAAATATTTTAAAACTAAAATTAGAAAAAGAGAATGTGGTATTTTTCTTGTAGTTAATATTTAATTATGTATTTGTATTTATAATTTTATAGTTTAGTGTATGATTTTATTAATTAATATTTCTGTATAATTTTTATATATGTGTTTTTTTTTTATGAATTTACATTAACTATGACAAATATAAAGACCATAGTATAAAACATAAATAAATTTGAAATTTTGCTTTTGGAGAAGAACACCTTAAATTTTTAAACATAAAGATTTGGAAACTTCAAAATATAGAGTAATTTTGGAGATACTCTTAAGTTTCACAAACATTAAACAATTGATGGCTCTCAACGATTTTCTGGATATCTCAAGTAAACATGGCAAAATTATTAGAGAATATGCTTCCATAACGGTCTAAAGTGATATAAATTAAAAAAAAATTAAGTATAGCATGTCATCCTCTAAAGAATTTTGTAACTGATCAGTATTCAGCCAGTAATTTAAGGAATGTTCGATTGCCGGTTTGGTTTGCAAAGTTGTAATTGAGTTCTTTTTTGTTGATGAAAAAAAATTATCCATTTTTATGTAAAACTAGAATTTGACCCGCGCAACCGCGCGGGTTTTGTTTTTATTTTTCTACATAGATATTTATTTTACATCATTAATAACATTAGTCATATATTTAAATGTTTATATAACTATTGCAACACACAATAATTTTATAGTATACATGTTAAAATATGCATACAAATCCTATTTTAAAATTATTTTATATTTAAATTATATTAAATTTTGATTTGGGTTTCAAAATTAGATTACCATTTAGCAAAATTTTAATGTTTATTTAGATAATATATATATATATATATATATATATATATATATATATATATATATATATATATATATATATATATATATATATGTTTATATGTTAATATCAAATGTTTCAATCCATTTCTTATTATATATTTATTTTATTAGATTTGCATATTATTATTAAATAAAATAATAGATACATAAAATTCATATTTTAAATTATTTTATACTAAATTCTGGTTAGGATTGCAAAGTTAGATTATTGTTTAGCAAATTTTTATGTTTATTTAGATAATATATTATTGTATATATGCCAAAATTTTACTAATCTATCATATAGATGCAATTTAATTTTCATATATTTCAAAATTAAAAATAAAAGAAAAAATTATTTAAAATAGTACTGTTATATTATAATTTTTTTAAATATATTTTCTACAAAAATACAATTTATAAAAATTTATAGTATTAATAGTATAATAATAGATGATGTATTATTGTATATATATATATAATATTTTTCATTTTATAAAAGTACATGATTTTTATTTTTTCAATTTATAAAATATAAGTGAATGTATATTAATCTATACTTATATTTTATATAATTCGAAATTAATTAAGTAGTTACATAAATTTTAATGTTGAGATCTTGCTAAAATCTTTTTCAAAAGATTTGTTATAATTTTTAATATATATTTATATTTAAAATAAAAAGATATCAAAAGATATTATGATTAAAATAGTTACAAATATTATCATTAGTTTTAATGATATATATTTTATTAAAGTTTTATAATGATGGTCCAAATAAAAAAAATCACACATGAAATGAGTCATGACTTCTATTTTAATAGAATATAAAAATAAAAGAAAAAATTATTTAAAATAGTACTGTTATATTATAATTTTTTTAAATATATTTTCTACAAAAATACAATTTATAAAAATTTATAGTATTAATAGTATAATAATAGATGATGTATTATTGTATATATATATATATATATAATATTTTTCATTTTATAAAAGTACATGATTTTTATTTTTTCAATTTATAAAATATAAGTGAATGTATATTAATCTATACTTATATTTTATATAATTCGAAATTAATTAAGTAGTTACATAAATTTTAATGTTGAGATCTTGCTAAAATCTTTTTCAAAAGATTTGTTATAATTTTTAATATATATTTATATTTAAAATAAAAAGATATCAAAAGATATTATGATTAAAATAGTTACAAATATTATCATTAGTTTTAATGATATATATTTTATTAAAGTTTATAATGATGGTCCAAATAAAAAAATAACACATGAAATGAGTCATGACTTCTATTTTAATAGAATAGATTAAATGCTAGTGGCACTATTGTAAATAGTAAATTATACCGAGGGGGTGTTCAAAAACTAGTTTCCATATGCATTATAAAAAGAGGTGCGAGTATGACTAACTCAGTGAAGATAACAATGTCAGTCCGACAGCACTACAACAAACAACCATTTCCATACTACCAACTTAGCATTCCATGTTTTATCACCTAACTATTTACTTAATAGCTAGCCACTTGTACATTTTGGACTCCAAGGTCCATGCGACCCACTGGTCAGTACGATCCGAAAGTTCACACGATCCAAAGTTTCACATGACTCGAAGGTTAACACGACCCACTGGTCCACACGATCTGAAGATTCACAGGACCCAATGCCTACAGTGGGAAACTTCCAATGTGTATCAAAAGATCATCAACGTTGTTGTTATAGAGCTGGTTGGGGTTACTTGCTACGAAAGTTAAGTAAATTCGTTGGAACCGCACTGATCGCTGTTTTGATTCATTCCATTAGAGTTTCACTGGACTCGGAGCGGTGCTAAATGTGTTAGCAAAAAGGCAAATGTCTCAGACCTCTTAATTCACATACTTAATTTGGGGCCCCTATTCTCATATGCAAAGTTAAGAAATTTATACATGTTTTATGATCTTACTCTTGCCAATAGTTCCTACAAATTTAATCATGTTTACTATTTCAATTTCCATGGGATTCGAGATTTTAAATATTTATTCATCTACTGTTTTCTATATGTTTTATATGTACCTATCACATAATATGTTTTTTAATTTATTTGGTATAATATATTTTGCGTTGTTGTATGAATCTGTATCTTTAGTCTTTCAAGCTATAGTTTATATATTTTAGGATATGCAATTTTTGGGTTATAATGAAAACATGTAATCAATCTTAATAAAACATTTTCATATCAGATTATTTCTTTTTTGCCGGCCAAATCTTTTTTTTTTTATAGAGAATCCAATGGGCTAATACAAGTGAAAGTTACAAATTCATTCTACACCATTCACAACTTTTATAAAATTAGACCCAGCCTTAGTCCAACATAATATATTGATCATCTAAGGATCCAAAGTGCCATGCTCGCTTCTTCTGAGCGTTACATGCGTCTCCATCTGTCATGCGCGAGATGAAGAACTTTTGACACTTCGCCGCCGGCCAATCCAGGATCTGCAGAAACGACGTCATATCAGATCATTTTATTTATAATTTATGTACTAAATTCTGTTTTTTTTTTTTTTTTTTGCCGTCAAACTGATTATATTATGTAAAGAGTTCTTACATGAGAGAAAAGGATTACATAAACCAAGATACAGTGTAAGATGATTTGCTAATTCTAGCTGTATTAGCAAGATTATTTGCTATTTGATTACACGATCGGTTTATATGTCTAAACTGGTACTGCCTATCTCCAATCAGCTTAATGATATCATCATAGTGTTGTTGAATTTCACTATGAGTCAGAGAGGAGTAGCGACAAGGATTGGAAGATACGTTAGCCAGACTACTAAATTCTGTTTAGTTCACGTTTAAATCATATACTTTATACATAAAAATATTCAAAAGTTTTTTTTATTATATAGAATAATATACTTTATAAAAATCAAATTTTACATGATAATTTTTGATCTAAATTAAGGCTAGGCACGGCACTGACTGGACTAAACCGGCGAGTTATCTACTGGCATTGGTGGCAATGACATGTGATGTTGAAACATCCCACACTCGATTCTGTATTCACCTATACATACAAGAGAGATAAGCTAGCCTGTAGGATTATATATTAACTAATAAAGGAAGTTACCTTTATTTGTGTACGTAAGGAGATGCGTAATTTGGAAAGCCTATAGGCATGCCTTGTGACCAGTCATCATGATCACCGATTGCGTCTGTGTTTCCAAATCTTGGTTGGGTCTCGGTAGCGTTATATATAAGAAGTGATCTTAGTAGAGATCTGAGGGGAAACAATTCATAATAATAATAATAATAATGAAACATCCAAAAGCAACATGGCCTAAATTCAATAGTAGCAACGACAATTTATAAGCAAAAGCAACATAACTAAATCATTTGTAGCATCGGAAAAGGCCCTGAGCTTCTTAATTCTAACATGTCGGTGAATGGACCATCCAGCATAGGAGAAAAGACGACAGACATTCCAAGACCTTCAAAACACTTTCGGACAGTCTTCTCCAACAAAGGATCTTCGAGAAAGTAACTAAAACATATCTTATCAACGTGAGCCTTGAACTCAGCCAGCGACGAGCCTTCTTTTAGAATCTTCTCTCCAGTTTTACAAATGTAGGAGCTCAGTGCATCGTTGATATGACCCACTAAATCCGCCTGGGAGAAGAGATCATACATCCTAGAAAGGTCCTCCAAGGATCTCTCATCCATTAGCTTCTCAAAACCCTGCAAACACATGTACTTAGACAACTTTGCTCACGAAAAACAAACACCCTTCCTCACTAGAGAGAGAGAGAAAAGGAAAGAACCTTTTCAAGAATGGCACAAGCATGAACACCCAGGAGTTCCCTGTTGACAACTTCAAGCAGCTCATCCTGGAATGCAGAGAAAAGGGGGAGGCTTTTGCATTTTTTCTTCTCCTCACCAACCCTTTGCTGCAAAAAGAAAACAAGGTAGAGCTACTCAGGGGAAAATACATTCACACAACAACCTAAATATGTAGAAAGAGAAGAAATGGTACATCGACATGTTTCAAGTACTGGGGAAGGTCAGAAGACTGTTCGAGGACTTGTTTTGCTTCTGCGGCGTAAAACTCAGCGGTGGAGTCAAGAAAAGGCTTCTCTAAGAAGCGCAATTCGCGGAAAACCGACCCATTAAGCATACGCATAAGATTCTTTAGCTGACTCATGTTAACAGACTTGCCTAATCTGAAGAAGAAGAGTCTAGTAAGTAAGTATATCCAACACCTAAAAAAAAAGAACATTACAATAGGGAAAGTTTACCTTTGATCTGTAATGAGAAGTAGAATGCTGGTTCGAACCTTGTCACGAACTTGAGAGGCCAAGAAGAGCTTTGTGGGGAAAAGCTCAAAACCCAAATCCCACAATTTTCTTTCAGCAAAATTTATCCGACCTTCAACTGCAGCAATGCTACAGATGAGCCGAAATTTCTTACCAAACTCCAGCCAAAATTTCTCCAAGAGAAGAGAGGGATCATCATCATTGCAATGCACTTCCAAAGACTGCAGGGTTGTGGAAATATATGCCCCACATTCCTCTACAATCAGTTTGTAAAGGGCTTCTCCTGCTTTATTCCGGAAACAACAAGAAGATACATGGTGAATCTCAGCGAAACTGAAACGGTTTAGGTCCTCTTCGTGTAAGATGCTTGTGAGAGCTGGCTTTAGAAGTTTCCAAGCCTCGTCCAAGTAAACTTCGGGGTCAGCTGACAGATATCAAAAACATGAAGATAGCCAATAAGCCCACAAACACATAAGCATAAGAATGGAAGAGAAAAGAGTTTTGAATAGACATTACGTTTACTAATGAAGTGGTTGAGTTTGAAAACTCGCACAGCAGGGGAGATACTCGGAGGAGGATCGTCGATTCTCATGGATGGTGGATTCACCATAGCCGATTCCAAATTAGCAACATCGATTGGATATTCAGCGTCATGGTCTGTGTCCGTATCCTCCTTCGTGATGATGAGATCTCCATCGCTGATTGAGCATCTGATGCGCGGTGGAGCCAAATCGGACTCGAGATCTTCAGATTCATGGTGCTTCATCTTCTTCCTCTTCTTCGACGACGACGACGACAAATCGCCCTCACTGATTGAGCGTTTCATTGGCCGTCTCTTGATTACCGATAGAGCAACACCAGATCTAGCGTCTGGTGATATCATCTGGGATTCTAGCATAATCGATCCAAGGAGGAAGAGTACGCAAAAAGAAAAGATTACAAAGACAAAGAGGAATTTTACCAATTGAAGGAGAGTCGGTCGTGCCTCTTCCCTTTTAGGGTTGTCGCCAAAAAGATAAATTAACAAGGAAAATAAATCGCTATATATATTATATTTTTATTCAAGTACAATGTTCTTATTTTATTTTATGAGTTATGTAGAATTTTATATTTTTTTAAAATCATATTTTATATATTTAATCGTTCTATTATTTTGGAAAAAAATACAGTTAATTAAATATTTAATTGACAACTACATCAAAATTAGTCATATGTTCCATTAAATAAATTAATTTTATGTATTATATAATATTGAGGATTATGATTTTAAAATTAATTGGAGCTAATTAACCTCTTTAGTACTTTTATTTGATGTTAAAATATTACAACAAGTAAATATTATCCATAGTTTAATTAGTTTACATAATTATACTTTTCTCATATTTATATATATAAAATATTAAAATATAAACTATATGCTAGAAAATTGAACACCTTCCGTTAAATATATAATTTTAAATGTCGTTGTATTTTGTATCATCATCAATATTTGTGATAAGATTTTTAGTTATATTACAATATATGTTTAAATAAAATAAAAATAGAGATAAATGAAAGATACTGGACCTCTTTATTTTCATAAATTTCAAAAAGATTGAATATTATTGCTACACATAACTATAGTTGTTATTCATATTAAAAACATTACTTTTTGTTCTTATTTTTTATATGTGAAAAATAATTTATTTGATATTCAGATTTAGATAATACTTATTTCATATAAGTTTCATATAGAAATGTGTTAACTGTTGTATGTACTATGAAAAAAATTAATGTCAAATTTTTAAAACCTCTAGTTCATATCCGCAAGAAAGTTTATCATCCTCATTGCTTCTCCAGTGATCTTTCATGTATATGATCATTGTTATTGTTCTTTTCATTTGATCCTCTTCTTGTGATTTTAATATTGCGGCCTCTTTGTTTTTTGATCCTCTTCTTGTGATTTTTACATACCAATTTTCTCTGCCAACATCAAAGTATTGCTGGCTAATCTAAAATTTTACCTAGCCTAATAACTGATCATTATGGTTTATGAATGTACAAAGCTGAGATTAGGAAACATTTGTGATTTGCAATGTTCGAAACAGCTGGTAATAAAAAATGTCTTGAGTTTTCAACGCGGAAACAGCCAACGTAAAGTTACAATATTTATATGTTACTAGGTTTTGGCCCTATTAGTAAATAATAAAATACATTTTTATAGTATTATATCTAACTTTCACTAAACATTTGGGAAAATGAATTGTATTCTAATTAGAAAATCATGTTATAGATCTCAAAATAATAGAGACAACTTTTTTTTCTTATTTTGAAAATAGATTATAATTTTAATAAGTATTTTAGGTAATGGGTCAGCTTGAGTTAAAAGTAACAGTAAAATTCATTATTATTCTCTAATTAGAAAATCATGTTATGGATCTAACAAATGATAGAGACAATTTTTTTTTAATTGTGAAAGTATATTATAATTTTAATAAGGTTTTAGGTAATGGGTTTGTTTGAGTTAAAAGTAACACTAAAATTCATTATTATTCTCTAATTAGAAAATCATGTTATGGATCTAACAAATAATAGAGACATTCTTTTTTGAAAAAATATTATAATTTTAATAATTATTTTAGGTAATGGGTTAGTTTGAGTTAAAGTAACACTAAAATTCATTATTATTCTTCTACTTAGAAAATCATGTTATGGATCTTACAAATAATAAAGACAAACTTTTTTCTTATTTTGAAAATATATTATAATTTTAATAAGTATTTTAGGTAATGAGTTAGTTTGAGTTAAAAGTAACACTAAATTCCTTATTCTTCTTTTGTTGGAGTTTAAAATTAGCTTACAGTTAATTTTAAAAGAAATATATAATAGTTAATATTTTTTCAATGATTTTTTTATTGTTGTTATTCACTTGTGAACAACCAATATATAAAATACACTGAAAGTATGTACAACATGAATTATTGTAAAATCCTTATTCTATTTGACATAGTTTTTTTTTTACATCATTCTATTTGACATAGTCAAAAAACAATCTAAAGTAAAGATAATTACTATTCTACTTGTCTGGAGAAGTTTCAAAGTTACAGTATTTCTAACACTAATTAGCCCTTATGGCCTTTAGACCATGATTATTGCAATCCCTTAACAGGGTAGCTTAGCATAAATGTAATTAAAAATAAGTAAATATCTAATCTATTAAAACTGAAGTACAAATATGAAATAACTCTTGTTTTTGCTTAATATTTACAAGGAATGCCACTCATATTATCCTTGCATCCTAACATCTAAGAAAAAAAATAAATCTAATCTATTAAAACTAAAATACAAATATGAAATAACTCTTAGTTTTAACTAATATTTACAAAAAATATCACTGATATTATCCATACATCCAAATATCTAAACATTAATTCTTAACAAGAAAAAAAATAAAATTCGGCTAAGGTCATTAACAATCTTTGTCATTAGAATTGAATACTTCATAAAAAAATGTATATACGTTTTTCAAATTCTTATAATAAAAACATAATTATACATATATATAGCATTAAATTAGTATTATTTTTTTATTTATATTCATATAATCTACCAACTATATTTGAAATAGAAAAAATATAATAATGTTAATAATTTTTGATTATAATCTAAACTTTCCATAACAATTTAATGATTAAATACATACTAATATTTATTATAAATGGTTATATATACAAACAAATACAATGTATTATTCATTTATACGATATATATATATATATATATCTAATAAGAATAACTTATGTAATTTATAAATTTAATTTTTTTTAATCACCTTATAATATATATACACAATTAGGTCTAGGATGGATCGAATATCCGGGGTATTTTAAGATATACGGATTCAAATATGCATTCGTCGGATTCGTAAAATTGTTATCTGAATCCGGATATTCGGGGTTAGGATATTCAGATTAAAATCTGAATACATGCGGATATCCGAATCTGTTTTTTTTTAATTAAAAATAAATCAAAAACTAACTACTAACCATATATTTAGTCTATTTAAAATTATTATTTAAAATACTTAAAATCATTAAAATTTAATAAATTTAAAATTTTAGTTATTTTATATAAAAGTATATATAATAACTATAATTAAATTTTAAATATTTAACATCCGGATCCAGATATCCATACCTAAAATTTTACTATCCGAATTTGTAACTGGATCAATCAAATCCGTAAAATCACTATCAGGATCTCCGAATATCCGTTTTTCGAAGCGGATGAGATCCATGATCGGATAACAGATATCAAATATTAATTTCCAATCATATATACAATTATATCAAACAAATTATTTAAAATATTTAACATTTATAAAAATAACACCCGCACAGGCGTGCGGGTTAAAGGCTAGTGAGTGATTAAAGGAAAACACGCATCTTCTCTAAGGTCACGAAAGCACGCCCCTTCGGGCAACGTGTCGGCACAACATTGTTTTTTTTTTTTTTTTTCATTCTTTCTTTCTTCATTCTCTCTTTCTTCATTCTCTCTTCCTTCTCTCTCCTTTTTTATTCATAATAATATTAATTAAGGGACTTGCAATAAACCACTACAATTAAGTATCTCTTACCAAAGTTCCTTACCTTAATTTTAATAATTAAAAAATCACAAAACCCCATTTAAAGAACCCTTAATGGTTTTTGCAATAATCATGCTCTTAATACCTAAGTTGCACCGAAACTTCATTGAACGTCTTCGGAAGCGAAATTGTTTTGATCTAGGTTATATACCAAATTTTGTTTAGCTTGTAAAAAACCGGGTTTATGTGGGTTTGGGTTTAAGTTTTTTGAATTACGAAATTGAAAGTTTGTGTGTAAATATTACTATACGATATTTTTTTGGTAGGAAAATAGGTTGTTTACCCTAATTTTTTTACATCATTCTATTTGACATAATTAAAAAACAATCTAAAGTAAAGATAATTACTATTCTATTTGTCTCAAGAAGTTTCGAAGATATAGTATTTCTAACACTAATTAGCCCAAATTACTAAAATCACCAGCTTCTAAGCGTTCAGTTTCAATAGAACCAATTGTGTTATCGCATGGAGTCTGGTCGTCTAGCCCAATCTCGCTGACTTCAGCTAGTGCATCTGTCTTCTTAGCTTCACGTGGAAGCTCATCTTCAACTTTCAAGTCTGTCTCATTGAGGATGGCGTTATGATCAACATCGCCTTCAGTAATTTCGATAACACCACTGCAACTTTTTTCGTGAACATCAGCACAAACATCTTGACCGCCTATCCCTCCAGGTATCTCGTCATTCACTACATGACTTACTTCATCAGCAGCTCTATTGCCTTCTTTTGAAGCTTCTAACTCACATGCTGTTTCACCAAGCTCGTTATCGTCTTTCACTTCTTCCTGTTGATCTTGGTCTTGTGGGTGAGTAAGAGCCTCAGCAGGTTGTTCTTAAGAATCATCTTGGCGAGCTTGAGGAGCAGAGCTATCTTCTACTCCATTTTCTTCCACGGCCCTAACAGAACCTTCATTATCTTCTCCCACTCCAACAGAAACATGACGGTCATCATTCTCGATTACCGTGATTCCTCTTAGATCAAAGGGCTCATTGTGTAAAGATACTAATTCCACTGATATACCTGAAAATCAAAAATATTACATGTGTGGCTACAAGAACAATTGAGAGAACTTGTACAGAGCGGTCTAGTTTTAGCATAGTGAACTTACCAGTGAATATTGGCTCCTTCAAGAGTCCATCCTCCAAAGCTTGCCTTTGAAGCATTACTATCTCAGCAACGATGCAAGGTGCCACACGGCGTATACCTTCAGTGTTTGTCAGCTGTTCCCATATGACGCTAAACAAAAAAGTAGACATTATCCAGAATATATGAGAAAACAAGTAAAACCCCATCCAAATTGCTCCCTAAGGTAACTACAACTGTGAGACCTAAAAGAAGACAAAAACTTCAATTTGTGGCCCAACAAAGGCAAGACACTATTTTAATATCGACTTTAGCTTATCTTGCCCCTAAGTGCAAAACAGGTTGCAGCTAAAAATCGAACTTCTAAAGTGCACCAGTAGCTAAGGTATAATAAGAACATCAGATATAAAAAAAAACAGTTAGGAGAACATACTATCCATGCAAGACCATGGGGTCATCCATTAGAACCTTCCTCTTTGTGGCAGTAGAACGGGGAGCAGCTCGTGACCGTTTTGTATACTATTTCAAGCACAGGGGTAGACCTCATCTTCAGAAAAGATAACTTTCCGACCGAAAAAGGGAAATGACCATTGATTCAAGAAGCTAGCAAACAGGTGTGACAATTACTTTCAATTTCGTAATTCAAAAAACTTAAACCCAAACCCACATAAACCCGGTTTTTTACAAGCTAAACAAAATTTGGTATATAACCTAGATCAAAACAATTTTGCTTCCGAAGACGTTCAATAAAGCTTCTGTGCAATTTAGGTATTAAAGGATATAAGGGCTAATCAGTGTTAGAAATACTGTAACTTTGAAACGTTTTCAGACAAATAGAATAGTAATTATCTTTACTTTAGATTGTTTTTTGACTATGTCAAATAGAATGATGTAAAAAAAACTATGTCAAATTAACAATAGATCTACTTAGTGATCCGCGCCGCAAAGTGATTACATTATTTATTTTAGGTTGTACTGTAGAATTTGTTGTATAGTTTTTCTTAGAGATGAACATTCAAATATCTATTCGGATTTAGTTAATTTATTCAAACTTCAGATTTTTAGAATTAGAAATTTAAATTTGATTCAAATATTTACAAATTTTAGTTTAAATTTGGTTTAGAGTTGTTTCGAATCATTGTTGATTCATGATTCGGTTTGAGTTCGAATATCCATTTTAATTATGTATTTTTTTTTAACAAAAATCTAAATATACTTAAGTCCTCAAAATTTAAAAATAAAAATAACATAAAAACATATAAATTTGAATAATGTAAAACTTAATACTTAAATTTAAATAAAAATTAATTCACTTTAAATATTTAGATAGAAAACATATAGATATTTTCAATATTTTGATTTTTTTTGTTATTATAGATATTTACATATGACTATTTTAATAATATTTAGATATTTTCATATGTTTGAATATCTAATATATATAAGATTTAAAATAATTAATATATTTCAGTTTATAACTGTGATTTAGATATTTTTAGAATCTTAAATATTTTAGGTTGAATTGAATTCGGGTCTGATTATCCAAATCTCAAATCTATCTAAGTACTTAACCAATTTTAGTTTATGTTAAATAATATTACTTTCAAATCAAGTTTAGTTTGATTCTTTGGATCCATATATTTTACCCAAACTTATTTTCTTCTATTAATATAAAGTAAAATAAAATTAATTTATTAAAAAAATTGGGTTTATTTTACATAAATGATTATTAGACCATACTTTAAAAATATTAATAAAAATGGTTGGACTTCATGTCAATATTGGTGGCCATATTGTAAAATTGACATAGTATATAACCAATAACATATATTTCTTATAAAAAATATTGGTAAATATAATAAAAATACTATATAATCAAGTGAAAGGGGTTAGGACTGCGTCGAAAATATGTGATATGTTCATTCAGCACCTGAATTTTGTTTTTCAATCGATTTTGTGAATTTTTTTTCTTTTAAAGCTTTTATGTTTTCTGATTTTTTTCTACAAATCTAATTATGTTTCTAATTGTTGATTTGATACAAAAATTCTGAAAAGAAAAACAGTATTTGGATAAACTAAAGATTTGAATTTGTGTTTTATTTTTTCACTTCAATTTCTTTACAAAAATCTTAATTATGGCAAAGTTCGGCAAGGTATGAAACTTTCAATTTCTAAAACTATTTTTATTCCAACATTTTAGTTGATGTGAATCTTAATGATTTTCTAATTTTTTCTTCAACAATGGTATTATTCAATAGTTACACGAAGAAAACTTCAATTCACTAATACAAAAGCTAAAAATACAGAAATTAAAAATGATTTGTTTAAAAAAATTAATGTGAACACATTAAATAGTAAAGTTGTTGAGACCACATTGATCGCTGTTTTGATTCATTCCATTGAAGAAACCGCTGGTTTGAACCGGCGAGTTTTCTACTTGCAATGGTAGCAGTGACATCTGATGCTGCAACATCCCACATTCAATTTCTGTATTCACCTATACATACAACATATTTAGATGAGGCATTGATGGTTCAGTATAATAAGCTCTAGGATTATATTAACTAAATAAAGTTACCTTTGGTTGAGTGAGGTATGGTCCATAAGGAGATCCGTAATTTGAAAAGCCTGTGGGCATCTCTTGTGACAAGTATTGTGACCAGCCCTCATGATCACCGAGTGCGTTTGTGTCTCCAAATCTTGGTTGTGTCTCGATAACGTTATTATAAGGTAGAACTTGATGTGTACTTGAACTGATCTCAAGATCCGAACAAATGTCAAAACTTGAGTTACCACTTACATTTGAACTCGTGTTTACGTAAGGTTGATGATGCTGATCTAATATTGGTTTCGCTTCAATAATTATTTTCTTGAAAACTCGACAAAGTGCATATGCATCCTGAAATTTTATCACCAACTGAAGTTATATATTTTCAAACGGTTAGTCTTAATATATATATGCAAGGAAATAATAAACTATGTAGATATATAGTTTAGAAAAGCTAGATAAGTGATCGGTTTGGTTAGGTTTTCAACCTGCATGCCGAACGCAGTAGGCTCACACTCAGTTTCATCGAGGCGATATTCATGCATGACCCAACCAGTTCTAATACCGTGCGGTGCGCGTCCACGGTAATAAACTAATGTTTTCTTGGTTCCTATGGCATGATCTCTCAAACTCACCCGGCGGTCTTTGCCCGTGGCTTTCCAGTAACCGCCTTTTGTTGCCCGGTTTGTTCTTGAACCGTTGGTGTACTTTCTGTCCCGTGGACTGAAGAAGAACCATTCTTGGTCTTTGCTAGGAAGCAATGATTTCCCTGCCAATTTTTATAATTAATTAATTTCTGACTTCACTAATTACAATTATTGTATATTATATAGATCTTGGGTTAGATAATCCAATTAAAATTTAAAATATTTAATTCTTTTTGAGCTATCCCGTATAAAATATTATGTTTGATAAATTATTTACTGTTTCTAAAGATAAAAACCCTAAAGTACAAAAAGAAAGAGAGACTATAACATAAAAGCTGTGGTGCTCTATGATACTTTTTTGACCAAAAGGAGTTTATAACAATTCGGTTGCCTCTCCTCTAATCAATTATAGTGTATGACTATATAATCGCTATTTAAATAGTTTCCTTAATTTGCATCTAAAACTTAATTGATTTAGATCAATCAAACCGCGCGTTATATTCAATCCAAAACAGATCGTCAAAACTAACATAGTTATCGAATATGTTTAATTTTTAAATAGTTTTTGTAATTTTTATATTCAAAGATAAAAATAATTATAGATGTTTAAAAACTGATATAAATCAAAATGGAAGCTGAAACACAAACCGATGCACAATCCAATTTAATATTATTCTTCTAAATGAAAAATATATATTAAAAGTACAAATTATCAATTGCGCTTAGTTTAAAACCAGTTTTATATTCTGGAATATAACATGATGTGTATAAATGTGTTAATAGTAGTCAAGTTAACGTATACTATGGTTTTTCTTGTCCATGTGATATTCTTATTCTTTTCTTCACTCTATGTCTTGAACCTACGTTCAAAAATCATTAAGCTCCTAAGCCATAAACGGACTACGTACTAAATTATATGTTGATAGGTTGATTTGGGGTTAATTTTTAATGCACCTATAATTATTACCTGGCAAGTCCCATGGTTCGCACTTGTAGAGGTCTACTTCAGGGATAATCTCTAGCTCAATCTCTCGACCGTTGATCTTTCTTTTGAGATA
Organism: Moricandia moricandioides; assembly: GCA_905132885.1. Lineage (NCBI taxonomy): Eukaryota > Viridiplantae > Streptophyta > Magnoliopsida > Brassicales > Brassicaceae > Moricandia > Moricandia moricandioides. The sequence goes on from CAJHQQ010001900.1 coordinate 31,257, forward strand.
GTATGTGATTAGTTCTTCATCCGTTGGGTGGAACCTAAAACCAGGAGGCAGCGAGACCGGGGCCATGTATACACTCGATTGACGATGATATTAAAACCTCTCGATCAATTTAATATCGGATTATTTAATTGAACAACAAAATTAAACGAACGATCTTGTTAGGAGAAAAAACTCCAACAAGACCGATCGTAGTGTATGTATATAAATAATTGAAAGGTATGATTGAGTAGTCTAGAAAATAGATGATGATACAAATAATAGGAAAGACTTGGAAACAAGAAGTATAGAGAAGACAAATGTTTTGTGTTGTTGAGTAGAGGCTTGAACGGTATGGGTTTATAAATTAAGAGGAGAAAGACAAAAAATCATATAAAATAATGGCAGAAAAGGGAATAATTTCGTTATAAATTATGGAACTTATAATATAAAGTTATAAAGAAAATACCCAATTGGTTCTTCTCTTTTTGTTCTTTCTTACACATATTCTGATTCCCACCATCGTTCTCTTCAAGTTTGATGATATAGGTTGGGAGAAATTAAAAACTTTTGTATCTAATCTATTAAAACTAAAGTACAAATAATAAATAACCCTTAATTTTATCTAATATTTACAAGAAATACCACTGATACTATCCTTGCATCCAAACATCTAAACATTGATTATTAATAAAAAAATATAAATTTGGGCTAAACCCATTAACAACATTTATTATTGAAATTGGAGATTTCATAAAAAAATGTATATGTGTTTATATATATATATATAGAGAGAGAGAATAAAATTAGTTTTATTTTTTATTCATATTCATATAAGTTAACAACCTATATTTGAACTATAAAAAAGCTAATAATGTCAATAATTTTTTATATAATTTGAACTTATTCATTTAAAATAACAAAATCATGTAATTTTCCATAACAATTTAGTAACTAAAATACATACTAATATTTATTATAAATGGTTATATATACAAAAAAAATACAATATATTATTCATTTGTACGATATATCTGATAAGAATAATTTATGTAATTTATAAATTTATAAATTTTAATCACCATATAATACATATACACAATTATGTCTAGGATATATCAAATTTCCGAGGTATTTTAGGATATATGGATTCGGATATGCATTCGTCGGATTCGTAAAATTGTTATCCGGATCTGGATATTTGGAGTTAGGATATTCGGACTAAAATCTGAATACACGCAGATATTTGGACCTGTTTTTTAATTAAAAACCTAAATATTAACCATCTATTAGTCTATTTAAAATTATTATTTTAAATTTTTTTAAAAGCATTCAAATTTCAAATTAAAATTTTAGTTATTTTATATAAAAATATATATAATATACATAGATAACTATAATTAAATTTTAAATATTTAATATCCAGATCGAGATATTCAGACTTAAATTTTACTATCTGAATTCGTACTTGGATCAGTCGAATCCGTAAAATCACTATCATGATCCCCGAATATCCGTTTTTTGAAGCGGATGGGATCCTAGATCGCATAACGGATATCGAATATTAAATTTCATTATATATACAGTTATATCAAACAAATTGTTTAAAATATTTGACATTCATAAAAATAACATCCGCGCGGACGCGCGGGTCAAAAGCTAGTTTATTATTAGTTCCAATGTACATGTCTAACTTATTTTCCAATGTTAAGTGGTTTTGGGATACCAGTCAAGTTTCAAATGCAAATTTTAAAATTTCTGATTTAATTTTTATAGCAGTGACAATAAAAAAAAGTTGGTAGCATAATGCAAAAAAAATAAATCAGTATTTCTTCATCAAAGTGGTATCCTAGGGTATTCCATACTTCTCCAACTCCAAGTGTGGTCGGTTTCGAATGTGTCCACGTGGCTATACATCATTGGATGCATGGGGAAACGAATCTTGGGTTAACCAATAGAAACTGGTTTCAGATCTTTATGTTTGGCGGCGCTTCTAACTGAAACTGTCTCTTTATGATTGTATATTGTCTCCATCGTCGAATCCTTCGTTACTTCGTGATTTCAGCTGATCAATACAAAATACCATCTCCATTGTAACTAAACAATATACATAAATATACGAGTACGTACTCCTAAACTAATCCCAATGTGGATCAACTAATCTTATGAACCAAAAAGTAAAATGAATCGTGTTTCGGTTAGCTACTTCAATTATGTTCGTTCCGCACTTCATAGATGACTTGTTGCATTATTTTTCCATACACAAGCGCATGTATATTACTAAAACATATCGCATTTCAGGTTTTTTTTTTATAACGAAATTCTAGGTAATTTAGCTTTGATCTCGCATCATCGGTTCAAGTATGGTCATTGATTATATTGGTTACTAGTGTCCAGTTTGGTCATTCTCAAGAAAACCTCTCGTACATCCACGAGAAAGTTCACCATCCTCATTGCTTCTCCAGATCATGAGATCATCCGTCGTATATGAGATAATTGCACTTGTCATTCACTCATTTGGTTACAATATTTTCCACATTAATTGCTTGCCACTAGCTGATTCTTTATTTTTCCAAGTTCTTTTTGTTGTTTGTTAAATCATGAACCTTGATTATATCTTTTTGATATTGTATTCATCATAAGTTCCTTTTTGCCTATTTCTAGTTTTTGAGAACTACATATATGGTAACTGTCCACAAACTATATTCATAGGGTTCACTGTGAAAATATGAATTACACCAAAGGAAAATGAGACACAAAAGCTCGTAATTTGTTCATAAGTATGTAACACTAAACGCCAGTAAAACACATGCATGATAGTAAAGCATACTAAATATTTAACTTTTTTTTAGAAATACTATGAATATTAAACTAACACATCATGTATATATATTTAGGTAAAGAGATGTGCAAGCTGGGAAATCCACATGGTAGATCATGTGGGTCCAACTTGTGCTCATGTGAATAAATCCTTGGAGGCATTGATGGGCCAACCCCAGCATCACTTCTCAGCTTTTCTCATCACCATCATCAACTTTTCTGTCATTATTCAAATTCCATATTCTAGATCTATATCCAATTATGTATATAGCACACACATAATAACAAATTGGGCATTACCCTTCTTTACACTTTTCCCTCACATGAATCCATCTTTTTGTTCTTTACTTATTAGTTTCTCCCTTTCACACACATCTACAAATTATAGTTAAAAATTGTTCATATATTTATAGTAATATGATATATGTATATATATACACCAAGTACTCCTACTATATACATTTATAACAATGATATGTATATTATATTCTAATTTGAGAAGATGTTTTTTTTTTGAAAATAGTTACCAAAAAATGCAACCGAAAAAATACTCCCGCGGTTCTAATTTACTTTTTGTCTAAAAAACATATGTAAAATATATATTAAAAACTATCTAACGAGTTACAAAATATAGAACATGATATTATTGACTATATAAATTTTAGTAAAATTAAAAATTTATCTACAAAAATAAAAATATATTATCTCATGAAACATCAAAAACATCATAAAGCATCATAAATTAAGAAACAGAAGAAGTATATGATAAGCATAACAAAAGAAATTTCATAATTACACCGGTACCTAGCTAGAGAGAGATGAAGACTTAACCACTTTATTATCTTCATAATAAGAATGATGTGTTGTTAGAAAATTTTAGAATGATTTGTTGTTAGAAAATTATTAGCTAGTAAGCAGGCCCGGCCCTGAAAAAGCCCAAAAAAACTTGGGCTGGTAGCACCAAAAAAATTTGAAGGCCTGTAAAAATAAATAGTTCTAAATAATGGAAAAAATTGGCCAAAAACATAGATATTTTTAAAAAGGCCGGAAGCTTATGCTTCCATGGCTTCTGCCCAGGGCCGCTACTGCTAGTAAGTCTCATGAACATATATGTACATGGTGAGTGAATAAAAATTATGAGTAGTTTTTTTTTTCATCCTGAAAAATATATATCTTATCCAATTAAGAACGACAATCTACCGTTTACAACACATGAATTTAACTGTCAATATCAATAACATATGCCATCACAGTTAACAACCCTACAAATTACTATTTTACATATGTCGTTTTAACATTGTTTTCTGTTTTGACATAATGAGATGTCAAAACTTGTCTTAGCCGGTTCGCAGTAACCGCTTTTGAGCGGGGTTTTAACGGTTTTCCAGGTTAAAGACCTCCCGCGTTTAGACTGCAAACCAAACCGGAAACACATTCGTGTCACGATTAAACCGATTTCACAACGAAACGACGCCGTTATACTAACCCCGTCTCCTCCGCAACACCACAACCATGGTCGACGGCGAAATTCAAATCCTACGCAATTACGAGCTCCGTCTACTACGATGCACCGTCTCTTCACCACCGTCAGACTCTCCTCCCGAAGCCCATCCACACGATTCTCTTATTAACTCACTTTTGTCCTTAATCGAGGCAGGAGACTACCTCGGAGCTCTAGACTCGGACGCTACTAAGCTAATACTAGGCGACCTGGTTGACTCGGTTGATTCAGCTGAGCGGGCTTACTCCGAGCTTCTCGACAAGGTGGAGTCTTTCGTGGTGGATGGTTCTTCGGATGAAATCGACAAGGCTCGCCGTGCTGTTACGGTGACGTGCTTAGCTATCTCGGCAGCTTTTTGGTTCACTGGTTGCAGTTTGATCGGGTAAGTTGCATAGTTATTGCAAAACTCCAACTTTACTGCTGATACTAGTTGTTTCTCCAGCTTATGTCGGCTTTTTGATGTTATTTCTGTGTGGTCATTTCTATAACCTTTGTTTATATTACAAAGTTATTATTGCTCTCAGGTGTTCACTTGGTGATGTTACGATTAATGGCTCCTGTTATGAAAAAGCCATGGAGGTTTCAAATGATAAGTCAGTTCGTGCTATGCTAGTTTGAGACACATGATTGCATAATCTTATATGTCCTCTCTCAGTCCACGCTCTATCGCTGCATCTTGTAGCGTGCCCTTGCTCGCAGCGCATACAACCGCGGTGATTTTGAGAAGTCGCAGAAGTTTTAACGTATGCATCAATGAAGTTTTTTGTAAAAACGTAGTTCACAATATCCGATGTCGTCCAGCGGTTAGGATATCTGGCTTTCACCCAGGAGACCCGGGTTCGATTACCGGCATCGGAGAATTTTTTTAGATAAAAAGTTTATGGCCCAGTACGAAAACTATTCAATTTACGATTTTGTATGGGCTTTACCATTTATGGCCTAAAACTACACTTAATTTTACACCCAAATATGGCCCAATATGATTTGAAAAACAAAAATTTTCCTTAACAAATATTATATATTTATTGCTATTTCTGGCCGATACAGTACAAGTGACAAGGCGGAGAATGTAAATCAAAGGATGACTCATAAAATATTAACTACAATTTGTTGATCATGTTTGTTTTAATTTATGTTGAATGTAAACTCACAAACTGTTAGTTTTATAAAAAAAAATTCATGTATAGTTATTATGTTTTGAAATTTACACATAGAATATAATATATTCTATTTGTTTCAAATTAGATGATGTTTTATGAGGTTTTAAGTGACCGTGTGCTGAAACTCAACTTCACTTAGAGTTGCTTGGGAAAAGTATTCAGCAGGTTAACAAAATATTTCAATTAGACTGTATCTTTGTATTGTCTAAGTTTTTCAGTTGCGTGATTCTTGCTTGTGATAATCTCTCTTATAGATTGTCCGAACAGAAAGTACATCTGAAATCTGGGGATTAGATGGAAGATGGAGTAGAATCAAAGGAGATCTTATGGTATGCAGTGAGGCACTGTTGAAACAAGTGCGATCATATCAGGTATAAATGAGTCATGATTAATGGAAGCCGCTCTTTGATCTGTGAGCAACATTTTCAGTTCCATCTGATGACATATTGATGGTCTCTCAGGGATCAGAACTATGGAAAGACAGAGAGCGTTTCAAGTTGTTTGCAAGAGCATCACTGGAACTTTGTAGAGTCTACATGGAGATCTCAGTGCTGAGATGCACTTGAGGAACACAATCAAACAAATACGAACCAAAATTATCATGCATTAATACACACGATACTTAATAAGCTCTATGATCAGACTGAATAATGGGTGACATGTGTGTGTAGGCAGCAGTGAGCTTCTCGGAGAGTGAAGAACTGAAGGAGCTTGAAAGTTTGCCTTGAGGAGGTGAGAAATGTTATGCAGAAGAGTGAAGAGACTACAGTTGCAAAAACATGAAAGAAGAAAAGACTTGTCACCTATAGATAGGTTAGTCCCTGATTCCTGAGTGTTTGTAACATTTATCATTTTTCTTGTTTGTGTCAAAGACGATTTCGAGATCATAACATAATGCTTCATATTGCATAAAGATATTTGGGACGATCTAGATTAATAGAAAAAGTTACAAGTGTTTTACAGTTACAGATTGCTCGAAGAAAACAATGAGACAACAAAAAAGAACACTTTGATGAACATTAAGAAGTTGAATGAATATTGAATTTAAGGACCTTGGTACATGAGAAAAGATCCTGGTTACAAGCAAAGGCGAATATCTTGTTCTGCATCTATAACCATCTTTCTCTTCTTGTAAGGACTAAATCCTCTTGAATTTGACTCAGAGATTGTTTTTCTGAGCTCAGAGAATGCAGATCTCTCGCTAGGTTTAAACTCCCATTGACATACCATTGTTTCAGGTTCTGAGCTCTTGTCCGTGTGTCCTGTATCATCCACAGAACCGGTGTTTGATCCAGTCGATGATCCTTCATTTTGGAAGGTCTTTTCTGAATCTAAGCATCTATTTTCCACTTCTTCTTGCTGATGAGGGACTTGTATCCAACAGTTCAAGAGTTCTTCTTGTGGGTTTCTTATTATCATGGAGAGTTTCCGTGGTAATGGCTGAATCGGTGACTTACAATAAGTTGTTGAAGTTGTAAGAGAAGAGGACATGTCTGATTCAGATACCAAAACTGTCTTCCCAAAGAGTTTAAGACTTTGCCTAGCCGGTTCCTTGGCCGAGCTCTCTCTCAGAAATAACTCCAGCTTCTGTACAAATTGATCAAACAAAGAACATCAGCATTAAGCCTCTAAAGGTGGATTCTGCCAAAGTGCCAAATGGGTTTTTGTTTTTTATCACTTACCAAAGTCTCAACCTCTTCAGGTGCATCTGGAGTTGTTGCAAGAGCAGCCTGAGGTGATGCAGAGGAAACAGGGGACAAGCTTCGATTGGGTGAATGTATATCAGAGGAACCAAAGGCTTCTGATCCAACAGGGGACAACACAGAGGTTGGAGATCTATTGTCACGTTCTGAGGGAGAAACAGACCTACTTGTTTGATCTCCCTCGTTCCCCAACTTGCGTGGGTAAGGATGCATTGGTTTTCTCTTGGGACGAGGAGGCGGTATCACAATTGGCTCTAACGAGCTACCATTACCTCCGGTTGCTTCTCTAGCAACCTGTGTAAACACACAACAGAACAAGCTAAGTCAGAACACACACAAGTCTCCAAAGAATGTTATCTACAATGATCCCTTGTTTAAGCAGTAATTGGTACTTTATATGACAAGGGTATAGACCTTAGAGAAGAACTTCTGAGCATGGCTTCGAATCTGAACTGCAGTCTTTGTGCCCACATGTTCTGTTAATGATCTTGATGTTAAGGCCCACACATACATGGATAACTCGGAAGAAAGTGTTACTATTACTAGCTCATTCATTTTTCTTACCTTGTATTCGTCTCCATGCTCGGCCGTATAATTTCAAGGCTTCAACAAACTTATAGTGTTCTTCATCAGTCCATCTCTCTCTTTCTTTTGTTATAATGTATGGTTTCCTTACCTAAAAAGAAAAAGACGAAACTGAGCCAAAGATCTTCACTTTTACTTAACAATACTGACACAATAGATTGTCAAAAGAAGCAAAACCTTGAGTGCATAGTCATTAAATTGTATCTGCTCCGTATCTGAAGCTTCTTCAACGCTACTCCTCGGAGGAGCTTTGTCACCCTGAAACCAACACCACCAAGCCAAAAGGGGAGACCTTTAGGAAAAACATCATCTATAATTTGCTCAACATGGTATATACAAGTTATGTACTTTACCAAAAGTGGCATTTGTATCATTTACAAAATCCTAATTGCAACACAACAGACTTAGAGCAGTCAGGGTCCGGATCTCGCCTTAACCCCCAAAATTTTTTGAAGTTTTTTATATAGAAATAGACTCCCAAATTACAAAGAAAAAACATTTACTAATTTTTTCAATTTTAGAGCCTCAAAATCTCAGATTCAGCCCTGCTCATAGTTACAAAGAAACAAAAGAGCCTTGCAAATGAAAAAGGCTAAAACTTTAATCAAAATCAAACAAACAAACAAAAAACTCTAACTTTGAGGGGTTTTTCTTCTTCTCTAAGCTCATAGATTTTCATTAGCTAAAGATAAACGTGCATAAGAAAAAAGTTAAACAGAGCAAGATTTGAGTTCACACCTGAGCATTGGCAGTCAACGGAGACGAGTTCATAGTTTGTCGGATTATAAGAAAACTAATCTCAGAAAAGAGGCAAGCTTTGAGACGGTCTTGTTTCGCCGGAAGAAGGAAAGAAGAAAGCAGAGAGGAGAGAATAAGCAAAAGTGTTTTGGTGTCTGTGGAGGAAGGAAAGAGCGAGAAACTAGCAATATAAAGGTGAGATGCCACGTCAGCTTCTGCTTTGTGCGCTTTTTCAAGATGTCTTTGTTTTTTTCCATTATTTTATGGAAACAGATGAAATCATGTGGCTCAGGTTCAAATATCCCCTCCATTTGACACGTGTCCCTCGTGCTTACTCTCTAGTTATTATTTTTGTATGAAAGGATAATGCAAAAATATCTGGAAATATGGATTTTGCTGGACGGAGAAATGTGAGCCACCCGCTTAAATATCTTCTGTCTCTAAAATAATACATGGTGTGTGTCGCTCCACTACTAAAGCTAGGTCTGAGCATTTTTATCTTAAGCCAAAATACCTATTTAACCTCAAATTGAATAAACTGAAATTAAATTTGAACTATTATACAAAATATCCAAATAGTACTTATAAACTTAGTATTTTGAGTTTGGATATAATTCGAACCAAACCGAAATTCGAACTAAGATTCAAAAATATCCAATATTAATAAAATATGTTGATGTTTTTATATAATTTTAGGATAATTTAGATATTTTATAGTATTCAAAAGATTTTTGGAGTTTATTATTTTGAATATATTTTAGTTAATTTAAATAATTTAACTAAACTTTAATTAAATTTGTGAATAATTTTTATATTTTTATAAAAATTTTTTTTTATCATTTTCAAAATTTTAAAATATTTTTTTAGATAATTTTAGACGTTATTTACAGTCAGATCCGAACTAAATCGAGAAGAAATCAAATTAAACACGACTCTATAAGTGGTAAAATCTTAATAAAATTTATGAGAATAATATCTAAAATTTTAAAATCTCAATCAATCGAATTGAAATCGACATGACCTCCGACCACATGGGCCTAACTAAAGCCATCATATTGTTAAGCATATAGGATAAGAGCAAATCAGTTATTATATTTAAATAATTTTCGGGTGGAAGTGAATATTACACTTTAATTTAAAAAATAGTATTGGAGTGCACTTTTGTACATGTCACTAATTCTCTAATTCTTACATTTAGCCGACTGTTCTAGGCCACTCGTCTTATTTATTTATTAGGTAACGTTCACAGATTTATTGTTATTACAAAAAAAAAAAGTTCGTCAGCCAAGTCCTTTTCCTTATCGCTGTGCTTTAGCATTGATATTTGTTAGGCTTGGTTTCTGGAAGGTAGGCCGGGCCCTGCTTATCTTACTGGATAATGGATAGTGTTAAGTGACACGTTACACATTTCCGATATTTTTCCTCTTTTTTTCACCACCATACGTTTTATTTTATCTTTATATTTTATGTTATGTGGTTCATATTCATTTCGCCAACAACTTTTCTTCCCTGCGGCTTTAGAGCCAAATGGGATAAAAAAAATGAAAGAATCAGATATTCTTTTGAAATAAAGGCCTCTTGACTTTTTTGACAATCAGTGTGAATTGTTCTCTAAACAAAGATAAAAGAGATTGCAAAGATGTGTGGTGGTATGTAGAAAAAAGCCTGACCAGTGTGAAACTATTTATGGACCAACCCTATCATCTTTTTTTTCTTTTATAATTTCTTGTAGTTAACTTCGAATAATTGGTTTCTTTTTTGATCAAAAAATATATAATATTGCTCTCTTTGTTTTTTTAGTATGTAAAATGTTTTTACAATTTTTTGGTGCTTCATAATATAAATGTACTCACATATGGTTCTCGAGAAAATAATGAAATGATATTAAATTTTTTTATTGATGTTTTCATTAACATCTCCCGTGATAATATTTAGAAGAATTTCCCAACAATAAAAACAAAAGAAAAAAAAAAACTCATATAAGGAAAGAGGAAACAGTAGGTTTTAAAACGTACTTTGCCGGGACTAAAGCTGCAAAATGTAAATAAAAAAAATCACTTGTCGTGTTATTCTTGTAATCTTTTACCTTGAAAAAAGTTTCATCAAAAGTGCTTTCATGTAGTATAAGAAGAGGAAGACAGAAGAAGAAGATGCATCACAGTTCTTTCAATTTCTTCACAGATTCTCTGGGCCGTTGATGTCCTGAAATAACAACACGCATAGGTTGAGTGTCTAGTGATAAACTACTTCTTACAATATCCTCCCAAGGAATATAAACGTTACCTTATCCGCGACCACCGCATTATCGGGGATTTCAAGTTTCGTCCCGGAGTTTGCTTTCACTGACACTTTTCCCTTGAGAACAACGCCAGAGCCAAACCAGACATCTCCAGAGACCTTAAGGCTATCCAGCTCAACTATACTCGGGATGGACTTGAACCGGCCAAGGAAGCTCGCCACCTGTTTTATTAACCAATCCATACAAAGTCAGTTACATTGTATAAGAGTGTAATACTCTTTACAGAGAGCTCATACAGGGGAAGTACGTTCTTTTACCTTTTTGAACTCGGGTCCCAATTCGATCGATGGGTTTGTCGGGTTTGTTCTAGCTTTGTTCCGTGTGACAAAGCCATCCACGAGAGTGTACAGATCAGACTGTTAAAGATTATTTAAGAATTATTAACTCTATGTTGCTTGTTCAATGGATGTTTGGAACTTTTTACTGGTTTGGCTTACTTGAACAAGAAGCAAGTCTGAAGTTGCCTTCACTGGTAAGAACCGTGACCGAGGTACATTCACACCGATTGCATTTTCAAAAAACTGTTTGAAGACAGGGCAACGTTAGAAGAAGGTGACGGTTGAAACTGCGTTAACTAAATATAGAACATAATGCATACCCTTATCGCAGCACCAGCTGCAGTTTCCAGTTGAAGAACTTTGACTCCATCGACTTCCTGAGAAGAGTTCAACACAAATCATGCAGAGTTCCAATAGCCTAATTTTGCAGCATGGTATGGATTAAATTTTTTTGGTACCTTTGGGTTTGGGATGATCTCCATTTTAAGCGCATCAGCTTCCACAAGCTTTTTGATGGCTTTCAAGTTAACCCAACTGTAAAAAGCTAAACAATCAAGTCTCCGAAAATAAATCTATTATCTTCCATTGTTTTGGGGACCAGATGGATTACTTACAGGTTGTTTGTGTTGAAAATTTTGAATTTCTCAATTGATTTGAATTCATTTACCTACCAAAAACGCGAGTAATTTAATTCTTAGTCACACGCAATAGCCAGAGATAAGCAATTTCGTTTCATGCTCAGAGCAGCAGCAACTTTTTATGACATGTTATGAGCGGAAAATGTAACAAGTAAAGGACGCTAATGAAAGCTATAGTGTCTAAATGCTACAAGAATCTCAAGGAAGTTCCCGGACAAAAGAAATCTGTATCACCACAACAGAAAGCAACAAATATAAATACAAACTAGAAGGATAACAGAAGAGGTGTGGACTTACATGCTCATCAGGAACCTGAGCAATCTCCAAAAGCTGCGTTCCAAAACGAAAAAGTCAAACTCAGAGGTCAATAGAACTTTTATATTCTCCAGTAGCATAAGAAAAATGAAAAAAGCGAGAGGATAATGTTGCAAAGAAGAAAACGAAATATATCTCCATATATTATTTAACTATGAGCCTGGATACACCTATGATGTGAAGGTGGCATGCGCAATAACAAGGAGAGATATTGCAGAATGCACAGACAATGTTCAGTAGGTACTAACACCAAGTTTGATTAGTAACTTTCCAATAATCAGGCAGCCATATAGCTATCTCTAAACAGAAAATGAATTTTACCTGTACTTTTCCTTCGTAGGAGATGAGAGTTCCTCCCTTTACATCAGCTAGGGTTTTGGGTGTCACCTCCATACAATACTCATTTTTGTTTTGGATCAGGTGCTTCAAGATTTCTGAAGCAACAGAGTAAATGAGAGCCAAAAATTACTCTCTGATTGAATGTTATTTTCCAGACTGCAACTAAGCAAAAGCAATATAGGAAGAAACCAAGAAGAAGATATTACTTAAGTCAACGATAGCGCCCAAGTTGTCTGAGTTGGCAACGAACACATACTCCTTACCCTGAATAGTGAGAAACCCGGAATTAGAATTGGCAAATGCTTCAAGCTTGCCACAAACGTATCAAGGATCAACTCAGAAGACAAATAATAATATACTACAACAAAGAAATAACCTGTGATATGAAAGCATCAAGCTTGCCACTGTTCATGAGGGATGGGAATACATCACCGTGACCGGGAGGATACCTTCACAAAAACAACTTTATAAGTGGTGACAAACATAGAGAAGGATATTCACATGCAAATGGAATCTCAAATGCATATGCATATGCAATATTTATAGGGAAAAACTCCATCAGGATTGCGGTATTTGATTGACAGGCCCAAATGATCATCAAGATTGCAAACATGCCCCCCAATAGACTAGACCCATAGGAATTTTTGAAAGTTTTGCGTGATAGGAAGAAACCAAAATGCAAAAGGCAGTGAAACTACAGTATAAGTTTACTAGTCTACCAGAAAAAAATCATACCAGCCATCCTTGTCAGTCTTTCCTTTGCTAGGCCACGGCACAAACTCATCAGCAACAACACGAGGATACTTGCTCTACACAATTCAAGTCAACATTGTTAGTTCCACAGTTGACCTAGATCGTTCAAATAAATGACGTTTATTTTCATGGATTTGACATGAAGTACCTGGTTAAAAGTGTGAATATCAACATTCGACTTGGTGTACTTCTCCACGATCTGAACGAGACAAAAAGCAGTCAGCCAACAAGTATCAGATAAACAAAGAGAAGTGGTCCTCGGGGTAAAAGAAGTACCTTTTGTGTGTCATCATGTGTATTGAATGAGTTCATGAGAACCAAGGGAACCTTGCATCCATACTTGTTGTTGAGATTCTGTGGGAAAGCAATAAATGAAGTTACGTACAGGCATTCAGATTAGCAAAAAAAACGGAATTTTTTTTGACAAACCTCGATTTGGATGACAATCAGGTCAAGAAATGTCAAACCATCACGAACTTCGATAACCGATCTGCACATAAACAGGGAACGAAAATGAAACCTATTGCTTGAAGAAAGAAAATGTCGCATAACACATCATGTAAGGACTGGATACAGTAAACTGAAGAAGCTTGCCATGAAACTGAAGATGGAGTACACACTAACCCCAGCTATAATTATGGACTGTATGTCCTAGAAGAAAATTGTTTTATCCTTGAAGTTCAAACTACTACCATATCCCTGCTACTGTCAAAACCACTAGCGATGGCAATAAATCCTATAGACAATAGACCAATAGAGCAGTCCACAAACAAGGAGGGACATGGTAAAATAGATCTTCAGGCAGGAAAAATGTAATCAGAATTCCACTATCAACTCTACTATCTCAAAGAGACTAGATCCACATCCGCTACTCAAGCAAGGATAAGCCAAAATCGAACAAAAAACTGAAAGTGACGGAAGAGTAGAGAGGTTACTTTGGACCAGTGCATCCCATCGTCGTTCCCAAACCTCCATTAAGCTTTAGCACAACAAGCTTGTCCAACAGATACTTAGTCTCGGAAGCATCTTCATTACGTTGCAAAACATAATAAAAACTTATTCGTATATGGAACATAAAGAATGCAAACTTCAATACAGATTTTGTATCATTCGAAAAATACCTTCGGATACGTTAGCCATTTTATCATAAGGAACAACAATCTCATCAGTAGGAGTCTGGATCTTGCTCCACTCAATGTGCTGAGCCTCACCACTTCAAATTCACATGAAGGAATTTAGAAACTCATTGGTACGTTTTATATGTAAACATTCAAAAGTTTCTAGATCTGCTCCCAGGCATCGATCGTTAGAAACTACAAACACTACTAATTTCAGAAAAATCTATGGTAAACAAAGAGTAACCAGAAACTGTTTAATCTATCGAATCGAAGATAATAGCAACGCGAAGGACGAACCTCAGGTAGCGCGAGACGAGGTTGATGAATCCGCTCCTCTCGTTATCACTGAAACAAGGGAGAAACAAACAGATGAGAGTCTAAACAATGAAGAAGATTACCAGATCCAGAATCAGAATCTGAAGAGTGTGAAACCTCATCTCGTTAAGTCCATCGGTGGCGGATTTGAGCTGAGGGAGCTTCTCGATCGCGGCGGCCATGGTTGATTTTTTGAAACGAGATTCGGATCTAGAGATGTTAATCGCAGAGAGGTTGAAGATGAAGAGTGTTGTGGAATCAAAGGGGAGGGATATTTATAGTAAGGGAGAGAGTGAGTTAGTGGTAACGATTGAATCGTCCGTTGTTTTCTCTTTGCCAATTATAAAACAGAAATCACCACACCTCGCAATCGCATCTCCCTCCATTCAGTGGTTGTTTTTACTGAACCGGTCGGTTTAAGTGGTTGAACCAAGCAATTCGGTTCAATTTAGCTCAACAAATTAAATGTTACTCCTTTGTTTCGGACAATTTTTTTATTGTTATAAAATAAGTGTATTTTTTTACTTTTGATGCAAAATTTATTAATTTTATAATATAATTTATTTTTTATTGATTGAAATATAGTTATGTATATAGGTATTTATATTTTTATATAAAAATGTGCAAAATTAATTATTTTCGTAATTCGTATGTATATAGTTAAAGTGACAGTTTAAAATAAAAAATATTTTTTCATTTTTCCCTATTTTTCTATAAAGCTCGAAAAACTGAATTCAAGTAGAATCACAATACAAAATGGATCGAGACTTTAAATTTCTAATTTCTTTCTCATAAATTTGTGAAATCTAAACCGGATAATAAAGCGGTTTTTGATTTAACTCAAGTCTGTACAGAACCAAAAACCATTTGGAACACCCTTGTCCAGTTCTTTTTATTATCATCATTGTTATTACAAAACCAAATTAAATTTATTCATATGAAAGCGGGAAAAAACGAGTACCACGTCTTGCAGGTAAGCTTAGCTATCCGTTTCCGATGGTGCAGTTTTCACGTACGATACAAGATATTTTGATGTTGATATGTTATTTACAAACGTAAGAGTTAAACTTCATCGTTAACTGATGAAATGTCATAGAAGAAATAATTAAATGATTTTTTTTTTATATAAATAATATCTTGCAACAAATATCACAAACAAACATGCTAACCGGCAACAACATAACATTGTTTATTTAAGGACCAGGACCTCCCGTAGAACATATGCATTATAAGTTCGTAACCAACCAAACATTAAAGGTATAAGTATGATTCGTTAAAGAATCAAAACATGAATCATGAAAATGACGGACTGCCCTCGTCTTCTACCTTATGGGTGCGACTTCTGCGCCGTGTCTACTTTTTTACACACGCATCTTCTTCCATGTTATAAGTAATAATGTAAAAACATATCTTATTCATGGATCTTTTCAGCCCTTTTCTAACACACATGTCTTCTGTTTTATTGTACTTATTTTTTGTTATCCGTCTTAAATTTGTTGGAGCATGGATAGTTATGCTATTTCAAAATAAAAAAATGTTAGAGACGATTGTACTTATTTTATGAGCATTAACGTCTAACTGCATTATCTAAACCAAAAATTAGATTTTTTAATGTAAAAACATTAATGTAAAAATTCATATTAGTGACTGCCTCGAGGAATAGCTTAAACGTATGGTCTATTTGTATCATTTTCTTGTGTGCACCGGTCTAGTTGTATCATAAGAAGTTTTTTTAATAAAAGACAATCCGCTAATTAAAGCTAAGTATGGGCATTGAAAGAAATTATGGCATAGAAGAGAAACTTGACATTTATGAGAATGCATTTAATTTAATACAAAATAAATGTAATTTTCCCTCGGATCCCACTAATATTTTACGTATTTAGCACGCATTGCATATTAATTTCACCGTATTTCCAAATATACCTTTTTAGAAATCGTTGAACAACAAAAAGGAAAGAAACGAAATCGTGTTTCCTATGTGGTCTCAACGTGTCAAGACCCTTCTGATTCTAACCAAACTTCACAAAAAAGGTACATAGCATAGGCCTTGCGAAGAAATTTTAACTTTCGAAAAGAATAACAAAACGAACATTTCCAAAAGCATTTATTTCAAAATATACTATTACCCAAGTAACTCACATGGGTTTTAGGGTTACCTTTTTCTCGATATAAACCACCCATATATATATAAGGTGTTTCAGTTCTTCATCCAAGCTCCATCACCACTTCTCTTGACCTTACTTTATTGTCATCTCGTGGAGCTTCTCCCTCATCCTCGTGATGGTGCTTTCCCATGCTGCCTCGGATTCGGACGTCTCCGTCCACTCCACATTCGCGTCACGATACGTCCGAACTTCACTTCCAAGGTAACATACAACTAAACAATATAACAATTTTAATCATGTTATATGCATGTAAGATCCATTATAATGGTTGGTTTAAAACGTAAAATATCAGGTTCAGGATGCCGGAAAACTCGATTCCAAAAGAAGCAGCGTATCAGATCATTAATGACGAGCTGATGCTTGATGGTAATCCAAGGCTAAACTTGGCCTCCTTCGTGACCACATGGATGGAGCCTGAGTGTGATAAGCTCATCATGTCTTCCATTAACAAGAACTACGTCGACATGGACGAGTACCCTGTCACCACTGAACTCCAGGTTTGTATTTTAATCAATATATGTAGAAGTCATGATAGTTTCAAAACTAAGTTTATACTTAATTCTTTATCGGATTATATGTGGAGATAGTTTTACTCCATCTTGAGAATTTTTTCTAGCGATATTGTGATATCATGTGACGGAAACATTATATGGTATATTCTTTCTTTCTTTTTGAGGTTTCTGTCATTACTATTACTACTTTTTTGTGTGCAACTTACTATTACTACTCAGCATTATAAAATTATTCATAAGATATATGCTTATAGTTAATCTTTATAGCATGTTATGTTCTTATTCACTAAGATTATTAAAGCTAAATAACTTTTTTTCATTCTATTGAATAAACAGAACCGATGTGTGAACATGATTGCACATCTATTCAACGCACCCTTAGGTGAGACAGAGACGGCCGTTGGAGTAGGTACCGTTGGATCATCTGAGGCCATAATGTTGGCTGGTTTAGCCTTCAAGCGGAAATGGCAGAACAAGCGCAAGGCCGAAGGCAAACCCTTTGATAAACCCAACATTGTCACCGGAGCCAATGTTCAAGTAAATTAAAGTTTCTTACCCTTTAATAATCACAATTAAATTATGCTTTTTGAGAAATGTCTTATAATAATATATCAAAATGTTTAGGTGTGTTGGGAGAAATTTGCTAGGTACTTTGAGGTTGAACTTAAAGAAGTGAAACTAAGGGAAGGGTATTATGTGATGGACCCAGAGCAAGCTGTTGAGATGGTCGATGAGAACACTATATGTGTTGCGGCCATTCTTGGTTCCACTCTTAATGGAGAATTTGAAGATGTCAAACTCTTGAATGATCTCTTGGTCCTGAAGAACAAAGAAACTGGGTAATTATATATTTCCTTCATTATACAATGGTACACACTGGTGTGTATCTAATACACTAAGCAAAACAAGTAACATATGCATGTTTTTGATAGATTGGATATACCGATCCATGTGGATGCAGCAAGTGGAGGATTCATAGCACCGTTTTTGTATCCGGAACTGGAATGGGACTTTAGACTGCCACAGGTGAAGAGTATAAATGTGAGTGGTCACAAGTATGGACTTGTGTACGCAGGGATTGGCTGGGTGGTTTGGAGAAACAAAGAGGATTTGCCTGATGAACTCATCTTCCATATCAACTATCTTGGTGCTGACCAACCCACTTTCACACTCAACTTCTCCAAAGGTAACGCACTTTGATACTATTAGTAACTCACTCCATATTTTATAAATTACTTGCAATTTCTACATATTTATATTGATATTATATTCTCGATAAACTTAGGTTCGAGTCAAGTCATAGCTCAATACTACCAGCTGATCCGATTGGGCCATGAGGTGAGTCATGACTATTGATTGAATATATCATGCTAACTAACTAAACATTACTTAAATAACTAAAATGTACCCAAAACAGGGTTACAGAAATGTGATGGAGAATTGCAGAGAGAACATGATCGTCTTAAGGGAAGGACTTGAGAAGACAGGAAGGTTCAACATCGTATCAAAGGACGAGGGTATTCCACTTGTCGCTTTCTCCTTGAAAGACAACAGCTCTCACACTGAGTTTGAAATCTCTGAGATGCTTCGCAGGTTAGCTTTCTTATAAAATACGATCTCAAATAGAAGTAATCATTGTGTTTATTATTTATATTTACGTTTGAAAATGATGTTAGGTATGGATGGATAGTGCCGGCATACACAATGCCACCAAACGCACAACACATAACAGTTCTTAGAGTGGTCATCAGAGAAGATTTTTCAAGAACACTGGCCGAGAGACTTGTGATGGATATTGAGAAAGTGATGCATGAGCTTGATGAGCTTCCATCGCGAGTGATCCACAAAATTTCACTTGGAGAGTTGAAGAGTGAAGATAACGGCGACAACATGGTGGTTACGGTGAAGAAGAGCGATATTGAGAAGCCTAAAGAGATCATTGTCAAGAAGAAGACCGACAAACCCGTATTTTGTTGATGTTTGACCTTCATAGGTCTACTGGTTTTTAAATTTTATTGAATTGATTTTAAAATTTTGAGAGACTTCATTTATCTTTTTTTTACTGTATTGATTTTAAGTTTTGAACTAATGTGCGATTGATTATAATCACACATTTATTTTTGAGACATTAAAATAAAGTAAGTTTCTTATTTTAATAAACTATTCTTAGTTTCTTTGTTTTATCTACTACACTCTTACATGATCTTATTTTTCTTTGTTGTATTTGTTTTCACTCATCGCCAATCAGTCTTCATTGATTTTCCTCAATGAACTTAGGTTCGAGTCAAGTCATAGCTCAATACTACCAACTTATCCGACTGGGCCACGAGGTGTGTCAGTCCATGATTACTGTAATACTATAATATATCATGCTAATGCTAAGTAACTGGACATTTTTTTTTTGTAACTGGAGTTTTGGTAATAAATAAAATTGATCAAACAGGGTTATAGAAATGTGATGGAGAGTTGTAGAGAGAATATGATCGTGCTAAGGGAAGGACTTGAGAAGACAGAAAGGTTCAACATCGCATCAAAGGACGAGGGAGTCCCACTTGTTGCTTTCTCCTTGAAAGATAGTAGCTCTCACAAATATTTTAAATTTTAAAATAATTATATAAATGAATTAAAATATATTAAAAAAATTGTAATTATTTTTTCTGAAAATTTTAGCAATGGAGATGCTCTTTCACATTTCGAAAGGTTTGTTTTGAAATGATTCATGCACTTGAGAGTAAATAAATAAGTTAGACGTTATTAATACTTGAAAGATTCATAAAAACAAGTAACTAGATTTGTGTATGAATCTGATGTATCTATAACTTGTCTATATATATGTGAAATGTATACGGATGGATAGTGCCGGCATATACAATGCCCTCAAACCAGGCCCGGCCCAGTAATTTGGAGCGCCCAAAGCAAAAATGAAAATTAGTACCCTCATCAAGATTCGAACCTAGCACATTCAAGAAAGAAATAGTAAAACTTACCACCGCACTACAAGCCTTGTTATGAAACTGATACCCTCAAAACGTTTGATATAGTTTGGCGTCCAAAGCACCAGCTTCACGGGCTTTAGCCCAGGGCCGGGCCTGCCTCAAACGCACAACACATAACAGTTCTTCTAGTGGTCACCTGAGAAGATTTTTCAAGAACACCCGCAGAGAGACTTGTGATCGATATTGAGAAAGTGATGCGTGAGCTCGATGAGCTTCCATCACGAGTAATCCATAAAATTTCACTTGGAGAGGAGAAGAGTGAAGCTGACGGCAATAACTTGATGGTGACAGTGAAGAAAAGTGATATGGAGAAGTGTTGCAGATGGATTACATCCTTCCTCAAGGCCCATCGGATGAAAGGTCGGCTCAATAAATTTGGAAGCCAGAAATGCCGCACCAGCCGACAACAAGGAAGGAATATCGGCTCGGCTCGAAGCTGATAGAGACAAGTTGGAAATATTGTGCAATTGTAGCGAGATCGAGCTCGGCGTGGCGAGTTGGCGAAGCCGAGTCTATCTTAGCCCGCATCGAACAATTGATCGGCCCACAAATATCACGTCAACTTGTTGTACATGTCAACTTTTTGCTTGACGAATAAGTAAACTAAGTTAAAGGTTTTTTGTGATACAAATATCACTTTGGAGGCTTAAAGTGATAGTCATAAAAGTTTAAGGTTTAAAATGTCATCGTGTTCCACTTTGAAGGTTTTTATGCGATTTTCCCGAACAATAATATGTAATATAAATGTTTTGACTGCATACTTTATCAATTGTTATATCTTTTGATATTATTGTGACATTTTGAATAAAGTTTTTTGTGTTTTTTGTTATTAGTGTATCAACCATTACAAATAGAATTAATGAGTTTATAGTAAATGCATAATACTTGAATGAATTAAAATAGAGTTGCTAATTTTCTTCACATAAAAACAATCTTATTATAAATGAACATGTATATCATTTTATAATGTGCAACAATAAGCAAAGAAAAAGTTACACAATGTATATAGTATAGTTATTAACTCTTTTGATTGATACAAGAGATTTATTTATGATTTTTTTTCAAAAAAACTCTAAGCCGGAGAAGGAGCATCGTGGCTAGAGCAATGTTTCTTAACATAGTTCTTAACGAAAGGGTTACTAAACGATCCGAATTCCGTATGCTTACAATTTTCATTCAACTTCTTAATCTTGACGCAACATTCAGAATCAGTGGTTGTTTTTTTGGTTAATGTCTTCATCAAACATTTTGTTACCATCTTGTAACTGGTAAAGCACTTCTTTAATTGCTCATGTGGGTGGTGTTTGTGGCTAGCCGAGGGCGCCTGAGAGTAACCCGACCATTCGAGCTCTTCATCATCTATTGGGTCAAAGAATTGAGATGTGGCACAGCTTGAAAAGAGTATTATAGCAAAAAAAATTGTGAGATTCTTCATTTTCTTTTTGATTCTTTGTGGATGTGAATTTGAGAAGAAAAAAACGAGGAATATGCTTTGGTTTTGGATGGCTTTGAGGTGAAACTACGTTAGGGTTTATATAGAAGTTTACAATGAATACTTTTAATGCTTGGTCAATGGAAAATATTTCTTATATTCGATTAAGGACATAAATCTAAATTTGCATGTTGTTAATGTTGACAAATCAAGATTGTATAATATCTTAATGTTGACCAGTAATATGGTATAATATCATCATAATATTCAATTGCATCAGATGTTCTACATTTTCACATTATTATCCCAAATAAAAAAAAGAATAAAAATTAAGATATGGTTCACATACTAAATCTAAAAAAATAACTACAAACACATGGCATAAACTAGGGGGACATTGGGATATCCATCCAGATTATGTTTAGATCTTATTCAGGTTTCAAGTTTTCAGGATTAAAGATTAAAATTATGTTTGGATATTTACAAATTTTGGTTCATGTTTGATTTGAATTCGGATAACGCTTTTAAATATTTACCAAAAATTTAAATTTCATATATACTTTAATTTTCTTACAAACTTTGAAATAAAATAATATATAACATGTCAACATGAATAATATAAGGTAAAATACCTAAACTTAATATAACAATTAATGTGGATTGAATATTTGGATAGAGAATCAATAGTTATTGCAAATGTTTTTGAGATCTGGACTTTCGGCCATATTTTGTTCTCTGAGACATTTCAGAATCATTGTTCACCGTTTTCAATAAATAACAATATCATTTCGAGTAACATAACGTCTTCGTAGTAAGCCAACAAATTGAGCGAGATTTCTTTTCGACTTGTCTATCTAGCTCAGATCTAACAAGAAGCAGAGAGAGATCATCAATAGCTCGAAGAAGTTTGTTTCCGATAGGAAGAAGACAAATGGTATCTGTTAACTAAACAATAATGGGAAAATCGCATAAAAAACCTTGAAATTGGCACACACTAACACTTTAAACTTTGAACTTTTCGACTATCACTTTAAGCCTTCAAAGTGACATTTGTATCATAAAAAAATTTCAACTTGGCTTACTTGTTCATCAAGTAAAAAGTTGACATCTCCAAAAGGTAAAAATGATGATGTGTAAGTTTTTTCCGCAAAATAATAATTATTTAATTAATAAATTAAATAAAAAATAGAAAATTAAATATAAAATCAGGAAACTAAAATAAACATTCAGAAAATTAAATAAAATTCAGAAAATAAATTTCAAAAATAAATTAGATTAAATTAAAATACAAAAAATTAAATGAAAATTGGGAAATTAAAAGAAATTAATGAAAAAAACAAAATTAAAAAAAAATATTATCGTTGAATTTGTGGATTTTAAAAGATTTTTTTTTAATTACAAGTATTTTTAAACAAATTTATCATCGTTGACAGTAAAAAATTTAAAGATATCACTAATGATGATGATGGTTTTTCACATAACCATTAAGAATGACGTTTTAACGTATCTTTAACGATAATTTTTGATATCATCGTTAAAAATTATGGTAGATATGTCAATAACGATGTTTTCGATAACCATCATTTGAAGCAATAGATATGTCAAGGTTTATTGAAATGATAGAAAATATGAAAGTTTTTAATGATGATGTCGGAAACGATCGTTAGAGATATGTCAATGATCAAACTATCGCTAGAGATATGTTAAAAACGTCACTGTTAATGGTTATGTGAGAAACCACCATCATCATCAGTGATTTGTTTGAAATTGTTATTGTCACGATGATATGTTTGTTTTATTTAAAATAATCTTGTAATTTAAAAGTGAATATTATGATTTTTTTTATTTTTTATTTTATTATTTTTATTTCATTTTCTATATTTTAATTTAATCTTTTTGATTTTTGAAATATTTTGATTTTTTAATTTGCTGGTTTTTTATTTTTATTTTTATTTTATTTTAATTTTGATTTTTTTTTAATTAAATAATTGTTGTTTTTCTTAAAAAACTGACACATCATCATATTTACATGTTGTACATGTCAACTTTTTGCTTGACGAATAAGTAAGCCAAGTTAAAGGTTTTTTGTGATACAAATGTCACTTTGGGGATTTCAAGTGATAGTCATAAAAGTTTAAGGTTTAAAGTGTCATTGTGTGCCACTTTGAAGGTTTTTTATGCGATTTTCTTGAACAATAATATGTAATAAAAATGTTTTGACTGCATGCTTTATCAATTGTTATATCTTTTGATATTATTGTGACATTTTGAATAAAGTTTTTTGTGTTTTTTGTTATTAGCGTATCAACCATTACAAATAGGATTAATGAGTCTATAGTAAATGCATAATACTTGAATGAATTAAAATAGAGTTGCTAATTTTCTTCACATAAAAACAATCTTATTATAAATGAACATGTATATCATTTTTTAATGTGCAACAATAACCAAAGAAAAAGTTACACAATGTATATAGTATAGTTATTAACTCTTTTGATTGATACAAGAGATTTATTTCTGATTTTTTTTCAAAAAAACTCTAAGCCGGAGAAGGAACATCGTGGCTAGAGCAATGTTTCTTAACATAGTTCTTAACGAAAGGGTTACTGAACGATCCGAATTCCGTATGCTTACAATTTTCATTCAACTTCTTGATCTTGACGCAACATTCAGAATCAGTGGTTGTTTTTTTGGTTAACGTCTTCATCAAACATTTTGTTACCATCTTGTAACTGGTAAAGCACTTCTTTAATTGCTCATGTGGGTGGTGTTTGTGGCTAGCCGAGGGCGCCTGAGAGTAACCCGACCATTCGAGCTCTTCATCATCTGTTGGGTCAAAGAATTGAGATGTGACACAGCTTGAAAAGAGTATTATAGCAAAAAAAATTGTGAGATTCTTCATTTTCTTTTTGATTCTTTGTGGATGTGAATTTGAGAAGAAAAAAACGAGGAATATGCTTTTGGTTTTGGATGGCTTTGAGGTAAAACTGCGTCAGGGTTTATATAGAAGTTTACAATGAATACTTTTAATGCCTGGTCAATGGAAAATATTTCTTATATTCGATTAAGGACATAAATCTAAATTTGCATGTTGTTAATGTTGTTAAATCAAGATTGTATAATATTTTAATGTTGACCAGTAATATGGTATAATATCATAATAATATTAGTGGCATCAGACATTCTACATTTTCACATTATTATCCCAAATAAAAAAGAATTTAAATTAGGATAAAGTTCACTAACTAAATCTAAAAGATAACTACAAACATATGTCATAAACTAGGGGAGGGGTGGACATCTGGATATCCATCCAGATTAGTTTAGATTTATTCGGGTTTCAAATTTTCAGGATTAAAAATTAAGATCATGTTCAAATATTTACAAATTTTGGTTCATGTTTGATTCAAATTCAGATAAGGCTTTTAAATATTTACCAAAAATTCAAATTTTATATATACTTTAATTTTATTACAAATTTTAAAATAAAATAACATATAATATGTCAATATGAATAATATAAGCTAAAATACCTAAACTTAATATAACAATTGATTTGGATGGAGAATCAATAGTTATTGAAAATGATTTTGAATCTTTGAGTATTGTTTAGTTATTTAAAATATTTAATTTTGATTATTTATATGCATTTTCAAGTATTTTAGATAATTTTAAGATATCTTATATATGTTAAAAAAATTAGATATTAAATTTAAAAATAATTAATATATTTAAATATATAAATCTGATTCAAATATATTTAGATACCTAAAATATTTTGGTTTGGGTCGCGTTCGGTTTCGGTTATCTAAATATCAAATTTTTGAATTCGTTCAAATATTTAACTATTTTAGTTCGGGTTTCATATTATTTTTTTTATCAAATTTGATTCAGTTGATCAGATTAGAATTTTTTGCCTACCCCTAGCATAAGCCCCTAAAAGCCAGAGTCATCATTAATTCAAAATTAACTTCATTTTAAATTTAACAATGTGATTCAGTTTATATTTGTTTTGTATAAAATAAAAAACTAAATTCTACCAAAATAATAAAAACTGATGTTTTGAAATAAATCTGACAACCAAAAATATTATAACGAAAAAAGAAACTAAACTTAAAATCATTTATTAAAAAGATTTAAAATTATTCTTTTGCAAGTTCAACTAATAAGCTTGTAGTCACTGTTCTCTACTTTATGTATAAGCTTCAGTATTCTTCTGATTTCTGTTAAAGTTTAAACATAGAAAAGTTAACCATAAGTTGCATAACTTCTAACTTCTCTTGACAAAGTAAAAACTGTATTTTTCCAGAAAATTGTTCGGCCATTTACAACTTGTAACTTTCAATGTAGAGTAAAGTAACAAGAAAATAAACAAGTGATGACCATAGACGAGTGAAAACACGGCATTACATTTGAAAACACGGAAACAACCATATAATGTCAACATGTATATGCACAACTGTCTATCTCCACCTTTCAAATAACATTATATTAATCTCTAACTTTATCTTATCTTCCTCGACCATTCTCTTGAATATATATATATATACACACTTATGTCTTCCTGGATCCTGTCCTAACACACACTTTACCCTCTCCTCCTCTTCGATCTTTCTTCACATAATGGGAAACTACGTTTCTTGTGGTCTAAGCAACATAACCTCTTCTTCTTCTCCTTCATCGGCGGCGAAAGTGATTCTCCCTGACGGTGAAGTACGTCACATTCACGCGCCGACTAAAGCGGCTGAGCTTATGATGGAGATTCCTAGCTTCTTCCTCGTCGACGCCAAAACGTTAAAGATCGGTCGGAAACTTAGTCCGTTAGCCGCCGACGATGATCTTGAAACTATAGGCTGCCATGTGTACGTCGCTTTACCTATGACGCGTGCTACGTCAGCAGCAAACGCGTCAGACATGGCTCGGTTGTTTGTAGTCGCCGGGAAACAACGGCGTCGCCGTGTCGGAACCGAATCTACAGCCGTGAAACACTGTTACAACAGAAGGGTTTCACCGGAGGAGGATGTCAGGATGATAACGGCGGGATCTAAACTGAGTTTAGAAGACAGTGATGAGTTTTCAGCGGCGGAGTTTATGCATAGAATCTCGACTTTTAAATCTAAGAAACCAAAGTTGGAAACTATAGCTGAAGAAGAATCTTTGTCTTAAACGCACGTGAAATCAAACAAATATTGGAAGGGCAAATCTCTCAAATAACTTTTTTTAAAGTTTTTGTCCCAAAAATAATACTTGAAAGAAAAAATGATCAAAATAGATTTTTTTTATTTTGAAAATTTTAATATTTTTAATTTTTTTTTAATTTTTGAAACTCAACTCCAAAACTCCCACCCCATAACTCTAAACCCTAAGTTTAGATTAGTTAACCCAAATGTATAAATATATATTTACATCTTTTAATAAGGTCTATTTGATCATTTTTTTCTTTGGGTGTTATTTTTGGGACAAAAACATTTTTAGGTCTATTTTGGTTTTTATCTCATATTGGAATTTGATTTTTCAACTTTTTTTTTTAAATTCTTTTTGTTCTCTGATCAGAAAGAAAAGTTAAGAATGAACATGTAATCTTTTCATTTTTTTAGCTACTCCATTTGTTAATTCACGCATTAACAGACAAGTCTAACGATTATAACTGCAGGAACTGTTCGTGAATCTTTTACTTGTGGAGTTTGTAAAGTGGATATATATTCTGGAAAATTTGAAGTCAAGTAAAACAGTGTCATAGGTGATGAGAATCTTGCTGACAAGTCGATGATACCACTGGACGGGGTAGACCAATTGGTTTAAAGGTAGACATTGATATTGTTGTGCTCCTTATTCAAAATCTAGTAGAAAGAGTGGATTGAACATGTTAATTTAAGGCCAAAAAGTGTCACCGAACCAATGTGAAAATTAAGGCCGTGTAATAACTCCTCTTGGAATAGCAAAAAGAAAAAAAAAGTCTATGGATGAGAAGGTTTCACTAAATTTGACTTGTAGTGAGGAGACTGGAAGAGTTTAGGATTTGTTTGCTCAAAATGGGTTACATAAGAACAAGTAAGAGATATGAGTAAAGGGACATGGAGGAACGTAGTCAAAATAGAGACTAGATTCCACGAGCACGTCTCTGCTGTTATACCTTTCACTTCCAGAGATGGGTTTAGTTGCAGGGGTAGTAACCACAGAAGGACTTGTTTCGAAACTGGAGTTTCTACACTGCGAAGCTACTTTCTATTACTGTTACAATGCTAAAAAAGGAATCTTCCTATCCTCAAGATCATGATTGAATATATGAATCTCTCGCAATAGCTTATACTGTCTTGAAACCTTCTTCCTAAGCAGTGAATATCTTAAAACATGTTGAATATCCCTTCACGCGATCCAAGCCATGCCCCGTGAACAATGCCATCTTTAAAGTCTCTTTGCCCTGAAAAAATCCAACATTACAAGTTTTTGATTCCACATAAAGATAAAAAAGAAGCAGGAGAAGGATCATTGTGTAAGTAAGTACCTTCTACAGCAGACCAACACACAACTGAAGGGACAGTTTTAGAGAATTTATTTTCAGACAGAAGTTGACCAGATTTGATACTCCAAATGCGAGTGTAGCAGTCATCTCCTCCTGAAAACAAACATGTACAAAGAAAACAATAATAGTGATGATTTTTTTTCAAGATCCAACATAGCTGTTATGTTTTTACAGAACAAAAGGGTTCTTTTGTTATTACCTGACATAACAAATCTTTCTGATGGGTCAATGCCAAAGTCAATGCGAGTATGAGAGTTTACATGTCCTTCATATGTCTGTACAGCGACCCCTCTCTGAACCATTCGTTGATCGTATAGCTTGATCTAAGAACAGAGAAAGGTTTAGCTCTTTAGATAACGCAGAGTGTCTTAGTAAATATATATGCAGAAGCTAGAGCTAGTACCGTTCCGTACATGGAGCTTGCCATTAAGTATTGATCATAAGTTTTCAGTGTCTTGAGGCTACAGAGAAGGAAGCAAAGAATTATAAGAGACAAAGATAGAAAAGTAAAAAGGATGTTTTTTCAATATGGTTTCAGTCGTTTACTAACCACGTAATGGATGAAGGCATATTGATGATATGAGACGGGTTTATGTTTCCTCTGAGCTGCAAGAGAAAGCCAAAGAGAAAGAGATGAAACGTTGTGACAAAAAAAAGTCATTTTATATGATGTTAGCATTACCATAAACCATTTTTTTTGACTTGTTTTACTCGAAGATTGAGATCGTATCCGGTGTCTAGTGAGGAGGTTGCCTGGTCTCACACGTAGATCAACCGACACAATGGCTCCATTTCTGAGCCCGCAATGAACAATGTTTCCCTGAAGTAGAAACAACGTAAGCACATGTCACGGAGAGGTTCAGCCACCTTGGCCAAAGTTATATATAAAGAGAGACCACTGAACGAACATCTCGGAGCTTGGAACTAAGAGAGCTTTACCAATTGATGAAACTGTAGCGCCAAAACATCACTTTCACTTCGGAGAAAGTATGAACCAGCTCCTGTTTCCAAATCAACCAAACCGGCTCCTAGGTTGGTACCAATAGCTGCACGACTCCCACTTATATCACAATCAGCTGTCCAAATAGTACACTCAGTGGAAACATTCCCTTGGAGGCTTCTCGGAGTGACTATGTACGGTTCCTCAGCAAGACTTAAGATGAAAACCGACCCTCTTCCCGCTGATCCCCTTGTAGTTATCCTGTTATCTAGTGTCAAGGTTTCACAAATGAAAGGTTCAAGAGAGAAAGCTAAAGATATGACACACGTTCAAAGGATACAATCCCCCCTCAGAAGCATCAGGCCTTCTAATCAACTGAATGGAAGATATACTAGACAACGCATATAAATGAGAGCGTGCAGGTCTCCATAGAAGCCTAGGTGCTTCCCTTTCTTCTGTGTTGCGAGGAAGAACACACACTGGTTCGCACTTGGTTCCACCATTTAAATCTTGAGTTTCAGAATCATCAAAGGGTATTACTTGTCCAGATCCGGAAACTCTAAGAATGCTGAAAGAAACAAACTTCCAAAGAATATAGGGTGTAATGAAAACCAATCTAAACAGTTTCCATGAAGTCTAGTAAAGATAAAATCTCCATGGTACAGTGTTGGAAACATGAATAAAACTGACTCATACATACCTCAAGCAGCCTCCATTACTGCCTGCTACTAGTATGTTCTTTTTTCTCAACCCTTGTGATGTTTGTACATCAACCTGAAACTGTTTCAAAGCAGTATCGCCTATGTTTTCCGTGGAATCGTATCTCCATACCTAAGCATCATTACCATTACACAAACAAAACTTTCATATCAATCTTCAATTAGAAAGAGAGAGGTAAAGAGTAGTAAATACCACAGGGTTAGAGGCTTGTGTCTTTAAAATCTCCTCCTTGAAGTTATATCTCTTTTTACTGACATTAACAACACTACCACTTAGCTCTCGGGAGCAAAGTAGCTTCAAAGCTTTTAGCTTCTTTCTCTTCTGATAATTAGGTTCCTAAAGTAGTTAAACGAAACTTTCATTGATTCTGCAAAAGACTCGAGCTTTACACAAATTTGGAAGTTTGAAATAACAGAACCTGGACAGGCTTTGTGTCGGGAGCTTGTTTCGTTGTTGAAGAAGAAGAGGACTTGGAACCAGGGATAGGACCTTTAATGGAGAAGTACTTCTTCTTCTCCTCGTCGTAATAGAACCCAGGAAGTTCTGAAATTCAAATATTCACACATAAATTTCAACTACGCAATCGAAAGTAGAACTCTTTAGGATTCAAGACAAGACCTGGTCTCATACTGCGTTTCTCTCTGTTCTGTGTTCTTCACAGACTCCATTGAAGTGCTAACATGCGCTAATATATAAATAGCTTTTAGGTTTTGACTTTGGTTCGAATTAAACCGGATAAGTATTTTTATTTGATTTTGGTTTAATAAAGAACACGTGTCACAAGGGAAGTTGAATAAGTGGTGAAACAAGAGTCCCACATCGGATACTCGAAGAAGTGATGAGTTGTTTATATATGTTTAGAAAGCATCAGCGGTCACGACCTTACTTGAACAGGATCTGTTCTATAGGAAGTACATCTGTATCCTTGATTTCTAAGGAGACAGTCCCCCAAACCTGGTTGATGAACAGTGGCCGTGCGATCTGAGTGTGATTGACGGCTACGATTCTCCTCGGAGTTTCCGCGCTGTAGAGGATCGCTACCTAGCCTAGTCTTTGACCTCGCTAGGGTGGTCGCACGGTTGTCTGACAGGTTACTTTTTATATTTTCACCCCCATATTCTTTTTTGTTTTGACCTCAAACTTCTAAGTTATCACATATTTCACCCTAATGTTGTTTATTATCTAACTTAAACCTCAGCATTTTGAATTAGGGCTCGAATCTGAAAAGTTCCGGTCCATTCAAACCGGACGTTTTACTACCTATGAATTTATGGTTCAGAGAAAACCGGCATGGTTAAGTGATCTGTTTCTCCTTTTTCTTTTGCCATTAAGCTTTTCAGTTGCACTTAGTGAAGCAAAGCAATGGAGCCAATGACGCCAATCTCGTGCCCTACGACTCCTCGTTGGAACCAAGACAGGCCCTTCCTCACTGGCCGCTTCCACCAGGTTGCTCCATCTTCAGATCTTGTTTTTTTTTTTTGGATTTGTTCTATAGTTCTCGCGAATCAAATTTGAATTTTCGATTGTTTTGTAACTTAAAAGAGAAAAAAAGTTGTTAGCTTTGACAATAGGCGTATTGTTTTTTTAACTCAGGAAACGAGGGCAAGCTCCAGATTTGATGATTCAAAGCGGTTTAATTCAGACCCGTCTAGGTATTCTGAATCTCTCTATGCTGAAAGTTATTTTTTTTCTCATCTTGTGAATGCATCCAATAAAATCATTAATCTTTATGTCTGTGTTTTGTCCAATCTCCATTTGGTTTCAGCAATTCTGGAGTGGAGCAGGCTATAGGCTGCTATGACACACCGGTTCAGGTTTGTGTGTTGTGTCCTTTTTCTCTTCTTCTCTTAGCTTCCATTTATTCTGTGATGTTGTTCTGTTGCCTTGAAGCTGGTGGTGGGCTAGTTAAAGCTTGAGTTATGAGGTGTTTAGTTTTACAAATTGGCATAATTGTAGATAGAATGGCTTCTCCTTTTCGTGGCATAGACTGGAGTAATTGGTCTGAGGCAAATAGATTGTAGAGTTTCTTAGGCTTGGTTGGGACTTGGTGTAGTTTCTTATGTTTATGTCCATTCCAGTAACTTCTTTTGTTCCCTTTTGGCATGCAGGAACTTATTGTCATTGATGATCTCTTGTCTGCGTTGGTTGGAATTGAAGGGAGATATATATCAATTAAGAGATTCCATGGGAAGGAGGAGAGTATAGCTTTCCAAGTTGATCCATCTATGGATTTGGCGTTACAGGCAAGTAGTACTCAACACAATAAATTTTAGTTCTGAGTCTGAACATTTTTAAGCAAGATGACCTACAGTTGTCAACTACTGAAAACTTGTGATTTTAACCATGATATTTAGAGATGCTATAAGAAATTAACATTGGAAGTATATTCAAATTTTGCAGGAAATGGCAAAAAGAATATTCCCTCTATGTGAATGCTTTCTGTTGATTGACCAATTTGTGGAGTCAAGCTCGCAGTTCAAGAATGGGCTAGTTAACCATGCATTTGCAGCTGCACTCAGGGCACTCCTCCTTGTATGTGATATAGGTTGCTGCCTTTGTGGTAATTGTGATGCATTGTTTGTTGAGTTGTTTTTCTTTCCCTTACTGTTTCATGTGGGGGATTCTGCGAACTGGACATAGATTCCATAATCTGATAGTAAAATTTGGGGATTTACTTAGTTAACTAAAAGCATAACATGGAAAGTTCAGTTTAGAATGCGTTTATGTTATTATTTGGGGTGGGCTTCTTTCTTGTCTCCTGAATTGGTGTCTTTATCACATTTTTGAGTGTTTATATATGCATACGTATGAATAACTAAAATGACACGAATAGCTCTTGCTGCCTTCCTTCTTCTAAATTTTTTACCGTCTCTGTAACCGCTCTCTCAGTATTGCTTCATTGAATAAATTGATAGTCTGAATTTTTTTCTTCCCATTTCACATGTTGAGTTTTGAGTCTTTTTTTGGTTCACATTGTTTTGTGTCTAACCAATATCTCTTGCATTGTTTGAATTGAAGAGCTCTCATTTCCTGTTAGCGTTGAGGTAATTTGACAACATTCTTTGTTAATGCTGAAAGTATTTAACCATCCGTTCTTTTACCAGGATTATCAAGCTATGGTGGCACAACTGGAACATCAATTTCGACTTGGAAGACTTTCTATCCAAGGATTATGGTTTTACTGTCAGGTCTGTCTTGATTGATTGTTTGTTTGTTGTATAATCCAATTTATAAATTCTGTAAAAAGTATGCTGATTGATTGCTTTTGTATCTCTCAGCCCATGATGGGATCAATGGGCGCATTGGCTGCAGTAATTCAGCAGGCTTCGGCAAAGAATTTTGTGGGTTCTGGTGTGCTTAATCTCTTGCAGAGTCAGGTAGATTATTGCTTTGGTTATAAAAATACCCTTTGAATTATTATATTTGTGTGCTGGAATTCTTATTATATGTCCTAATCATGAAGATTGTTATGCCTAGGCTAAAGCGATGGCTGGTGATAACTCAGTGAGGTCATTGTTAGAGAAAATGACGGAGTGTGCAAGCAATGCATACCTGGGCATATTGGAAAGGTTGATTTCCCATGCCTCTTTTTTCTTACTTGTTACTAGACTCATAGCATAAACTGTGGTATAATCTATTCCCTTCCCCCTTAGTTATTGACTGCGGAAGTGCTCATATAATCTCAGTCCAACCTATGGCTATATTTTTTTCTTTTGTTTGTAAGGAGTGATAAGCAAACATGGTTGTTATCTTTTGTTTTGACTGATCTGTACCTTGGTTATCATGTTTGCTAGATTACTCATACTATTCTTAGATACGTCAATTGAATTGAATTAGTGTTTGATTAAGGTGGGTCTATGAAGGAATCATTGATGATCCGTATGGAGAATTCTTCATTGCTGAGAACAGGTCGCTTAAAAAGGTACTTTGATTTTTGCTCAGCTCGCCTGCACAATTGTCAATTGCTCGATCTTACAATTTCAAGTTTTTTTTTGTGCAGGAAAGCCTCAGTCAGGACTCTACGGCAAAATATTGGAGCCAAAGATACAGCCTCAAGGAGACTATTCCGGGCTTCCTTGCAAACATTGCTGCAACAATATTAACCACAGGGAAATATCTAAACGTTATGAGAGAATGTGGGCACAATGTTCAGGTATGAGTGGACACTTGTTCCTGTAATTAGTACAGGTAACAGTGTTTATGCTATTGGACATGGCATTGACTGATATCTTCGACAGGTTCCCATCTCAGAGAGATCCAAGTTAACAATATTTGGTTCAAATCATCATTATCTTGAATGCATAAAGGCTGCTCACGAATTTGCCAGTAAAGAGCTTGTTAGTCTCATCAAGGATAAGGTAAATAATTGTGTTATGAAGACTACTTCTTTGATGTCATTCCGTGTAAACACACCTCTCTGACCATCAGTGTATGATTCAGTATGACCTCATTGGAAGGCTTCGATCTATAAAGCACTATCTTCTTCTCGACCAGGTATGCTGGTTCTATTCATGGATTACCACTTACCAGTCATCTTCAGAGTTCATCATACTTTTCTAGGCACAAATTTATCTATGTGATTGATAATTTATCATCTGTTTAATTTCTAATTATTTTTGATATAACAATGTAATGAGCTACAGGGTGATTTCTTGGTTCATTTTATGGACATTGCTCGAGATGAGCTCAACAAAAAAGTGCATGAAATATCTGTTGAAAAGTTGCAGGTACTTTTGCCCCGCTAGAGCATATGATCAAAGATTACACAAAGCTTGCTACGCTTATCTAATTGTTTGGATTCTGAATGTATGTGTATTATTTAGTCTTTGCTAGATCTTGCTCTACGTACTACAGCGGCTGCAGCAGATCCTCGCCACGAGGACTTGACTTGTTGTGTGGTGAGCAGTCAAATTTTCTTTTCCTGGATGTAATCAGTTTACCAAGTTTGTACATAAGTTGAGCTCATTTTGCATTCATATATTAGGATCGAGCTTCATTGCTTACGACTTTGGGAATGTACAAGGACCCTAATAACAATAGTATAGAGGACCCAGTGAGCATCACTGGTCTAGAGACATTTTCCTTGAGCTACAAGGTCTGCTCTTCTCTTCCCTTGTCTGCAGCTACCTGATTGTATCCAGTTAATTATTTTGCTCGTCGTGATATATATTAGAAATTCCACAGCCTAGATACTATCAATGATGTTTATAGATAGCTAATCACGGATAGATTCATCATTCATACTTCTATCACTAATTTACAAATGCAGATTCGATTGGCTAATCAATTGTTTGATGTGTTGATCGTTGCTATGTGTTTCAGGTTCAGTGGCCACTATCTATTGTCATATCAAAGAAAGCCCTGTCAAAGTACCAGTTAATTTTTCGCTTTCTTTTTCATTGCAAACATGTGGAGCGCCAGCTTTGTGGTGCTTGGCAGATACATCAAGTATGAACTAATATTATATTGCCAGCTTGGGATTTGTTTTTGTTTCTTTCGAAACCTTTTTAATCTATCTGCTTCTCTAACAAACTGCTATGTACTTCTATAGGGGATTCGGTCTATGAACTCCAATGGTACAGCAATTCGTAGATCATCACTTCTCTGCCGTAGCATGCTTAAATTCATCAGTAGCCTTCTACATTATCTTACATTCGAGGCAAGTCGTTGTCAACTTTCTCTGTCTTGTGTTTGTATTATACTTTTATGTTTGCTAATAAAACGGAATATGAATTTATTTATTTAAAGATTTTTTGGTTATCCATTTTTTCCAATGTGCATTTGCTTGCATTTATGTGGAATAACTTTTCAGGTTCTCGAACCAAATTGGCATGTGATGCATGATAGACTACAATCCACAAAGAGTGTAGATGAGGTAAGTGTAGGAACCTGCTTTGTTATAACTTATAATTGTAGTGAAAACGTGCTTCATTGAACAATATGCCTTCATCATACAGGTGATACAGCATCACGACTTCTTTCTTGATAAATGTCTGAGAGGATGCTTGCTTCTTTTACCCGATGTCCTCAAGGTTTGTTTCTGTTCCAGATGTTATCTTTTCTCAGGATCAGTGTAATGGTGTACTTTTCTATTTAGTAGAAAATTTTGAATGCAGTAGTAACAGTGATGTTTTTATATTTACACTCGACAGAAAATGGAGAAGTTGAAATCGGTATGCCTGCAATATGCTGCAGCAACACAATGGCTGATATCATCGTCCATCGACATCAATAGCCAGTCTCATTCCCAGAAAACAATGATAAGAGACGCAACTGTCACAGAGTCCATATTGTAAGTAGTAACCAGGAGCTGTTGGTAATAGAAACTTTCGAACTTCATAGTACGGTACTGTTCTAATATGTGGGTTTACGCGTTTTTACCAGCAATTTCGAAAGGGAATTCAACTCGGAGTTGCAGAGCTTAGGACCAGTCTTGAGCAAAGGCTCTCAGGCTGAGCCATACTTGACTCATCTGTCCCAGTGGATCCTTGGTGTTTCGAAAGAATGAGTGTGAGACTTGTACTAAAACAACTCAGGCAATTCAATTTCTTAAATGTTCTGTGACTTGTGTCAAATGATATTCAGGTTGAAGTTGATATGAGATGTGAGCGTGTTTACCCTGTTGTTGTCACTTTTAGTTTCTCTTTGTTTTTTGTGAATTTCCACGGGTAAAAAGCAAATTTCTCAGGCTCTGTTAAAACTCATTCAAGTCTCTGAGAAATTATGTGAATCTTCTTGTTTGTAACTCAAAAAGTAATTTCGATCTTCTTTCTTTTAAAGGGCATTAATCTCTTTAACATGAATCCAGATCCATCTGTTTTGCTGGTTGATATACAATAAACGAATCAAATTGAGCAAACCAAAAAGGGAAATGAAAACACTCTGGACAAAGTACATAAAGTTTTAGAAGAAATAAAGTTTTGATTTTGCTTCAGCAGTTGATGCCACACATGGAAGTGTCAGGTCCTTTGGTCTTGAGCACAAAAGGATCAATTCTGACCCAAAGCAAAGAGAAGATAGATGCCAACAAAATCGACCAAATCACCACAATGGTCGGTGTTCTATTCTGTCTCCCCATCAGACCTTTGAGGAATGGGTAGAGATGAACAATCACCCAAAAGGAGAAGAAGAGTTTACCAAACAGAGGTCCCCAAGACTGATACCCATTGTTGATGGCATCCGAGATACCTGCAACGACGCCGACAATGTTTATGATGAGGACTGTCGTTGGAGGGATAAGCAGAGTTGTCCATTTGAATGCGTAAAGTTCTCCAAAGTCATCGTCATCTGTTGCCTTTGATGTGACTGTGAAGTTTGTGTCAATGCCTGCTAAGATTTTGAGGAGACCTTGGACAACCGCAAAGAGATGAGCTGAGATTCCTCCAATAACCCAGAATTGCTCGTTTCTCCACCATTCCTCAATGCTCACTCCACTCCATCTCAGTTCCAAGATTCCCGTTGCAATGATAGACCCGAACAATGCAATGAAGAAGAGACTAGCAAATGTGCTTATCTGAAGGGGTGAAAACGGGAAAAGAGATAGTTAGCAAAGTTGATGCAGAGTTTTAAATTTCTTTTACCAAATGAGTTACTAACAGGTGGCATGATGAATTTGTCGGTAAGGAGACATATGGCTGGAAGAATACAGTAGGCAAGAAGTGGAATAGATGTGAACGGGTAGATTGTTGTGTTGGCGTAAGCGAATCGCTCAAGCCATTTGAGTTTGCCTCCTTTGTAGCCATACCAGAGAGGGCTGTGCCGGCTGAAAAATATTTCAACAGACCCAAGTGCCCAACGCAAAACCTGGTTTAACCTGTCTGATAGGTTGATAGGAGCTGAACCTTTGAAGGCAGCTCTCCTTGGCATGCAGTAAATAGATCTCCAGCCACGGCAATGCATCTTGAAACCCGTCAGAATATCCTCAGTGATAGAGCCATAGATCCAACCCAGCTGCATTTCAGAGATATACCAAAGTTTGTTAACAATGGCCAGCTTCGAAAACATAAACGAGAAGGTGCTACTTAACGGTTCAGTATTATTACCTCAGTTCCCCACTCAGTCTTGTCTTCATAACCGCAGCTTATGACATGGATTGCCTCCTTAAGGAGCACTGCAGGACTTGATGAAGGAGGAACACCACCATCTTCCATCAAAGTTGAGGTTACAAAGATAGATGATTGTCCAAACTTTTTCTCAAAGTTCATCTCAGACATCAAATGCTCCTTATCACCCTCTGCTCCTGCCAAAAAAACACTATCAGATCTGAAACATTCCCACATAAACTAAACCTACTTCAAAATTTGACCGATTTTTATTAGTTTATAGGAATAATTTACCTCCAAGAGCTGCTATGTCGCCATTCGACTCATGCTTGGAAAATTTCTTGTTCTTTCTCCGGCGCCCAAAACAAGGACAACAGCCACAGCTTATCATCTTGGGACGTTTAGGACCCTTTGGCGGTTCATAACCATAAAGAGCTTGCCGTTTGAAAACACACCCAGTACCAACGTAAACTGGACCTTGGATTCCATCAAGACCTTTCATATTGATCTGTAACAAACACAAGAGGGTAAGAAAGATTGGTGTATTTATCTCATAGACCAGAAGTTGAAGAAAATATGGGTTGCGTATTACATCAAAGAAGACTGTGTTTCTGTTGGCGTAACGATCGTGCGTGTCAATCCCATCGAACCTTTGAGGGAACTGAACATAGCAGACCTTCTTTCCAATCTGAGGATCCATCAAAAAACACATTGCTTCTCTCACGGCCTTGCTGTTGTTCACATAATGATCACAGTCCAAGTTGAGCATGAATGGAGCATTTGTGAGTACACCTGCTACTCGAACCTGACAGAAGTATCGAGAAGAAAGAGGAAGTTATGTCATCTTATGCCCAAGATTCAGGGATAAATTTCTTGTTTAGTCCAATGCAGATCAACAAAAGTACCAGGGCGTTCATGGCACCAGCTTTCTTGTGGTGCTGAAAACCAGGCCGCTTCTCACGTGACACGTACACAAGCCGAGGGAGCTCGTTTCCTTCAACATCAAATCCTCCGCTGTGGCCGAGGAATACTTGGATCATACCTGGATGGTCCTTCGTGTTGTTCCCTGGCCATGGCGTTCCATCTGGCATGATCCAACCTTCTAGAGGAGCCTTTGACGCTTTCGCCACGAGGGCATTGATCCTCACCTTGAACTCCTCATACTCTCTCTGCCAGAAATCAATTTACCGAGTGGCATTTTAGATTACAGTGAAAACCTGAGTGATGATCTAAAGTGATAGACACTGACCTTCATGGCTCGGCGTTCCTTAACGAAAGTTGGCTGGACTTTATCCTTAAGATAATCAATTTTCAACGTGAAATACATCTCCGGTGCCCTTGGTTCTATGGAGAATTTCTTACAGAAGGGAACCCATTTTCTTGCAAACTCAGCAGTTTCTGCGAGAGAGTCGAATGTGAGCATTGAAGCACCATCATCAGAGACGTAGCAGGAGATTTTCTCAACTGGGTAGTCCATCGCCAAGATTGACAGCACGGTGTTGGATGTGACGAGGGGAGGCTCCTTCATCGGGTCCACCGTACTGACAAAGACATCTACAGGGGCAAGCATATTTGGTTCACCTTCTCTCTCGTATCTACACAAACAAAAAAGATTGATATATAAACTCCAACTTCATAGATATTTTAAGGCTTCTACTTGAGAGTTTTGTGTATTTTACCTGAGGGAGAGCCGATCTAGATACGTCTCACGATCAATGGGGAACCACTTGGGAAACTGATCAAGAATCCAAGAGACAGCGAACCAAATTTCACAGATCACAGAGGTCAGCCATAACCCCAGAGCATCGTGCACGGGGTTCAAGAGCCTATACCGTAGAAAAACTGCTAAAATGACAAGCCTAGCAACGATGACCATCCGGTATGGATTAATCTTGCTTGAGGCAATGGGAACTTTCCGCGAGAGTGGCTGCCGTGCCTCGTCGATCCTGCATCCATTTCGAAACAAAATCCAAGAGATTGTAAGCATGAATACGAATCATAAAAAAAAAACTGAAGTATTAGACAAATGTTTGTGGAGGCATTACAGTCCCATCTCAGGATCATCATCTGGTTCTGGTCCAAGATTTCCTTGCTGGAGCTTCCAGTCATCCATTCTTTCTCGCCATCCTCCCTCCTTCTTGTCATCCCATCTCTCACTCCCTACAAAAATAGAAAGTTAAAAGTGTTGTCAGAAACCTCTACTTCATTTGCTTTTCGCTTGTATCAACATTTTATATGTTGAGATTTTCTAAAGGAAGTAACTCTTTTTCAATCAAACAAGACTCTGCTGATGACTTTCATATAATAATGTACGAGCCTGAAGCCCTTTTTATAAATCTATGTCCCTACCTACTATCAAACTGTTCAATACCTAGCTAGCATGCCACATAGCATGATGAGTGACCCCAATGATCACTGTGAGACGTCTGCGTTATTTTTACATGTAAGTTATCGTTTCCAAGACAAATTCTTCTATTTGCACAATTCACATATTATGAATATCTGTGCTACTACAAGTTACATAGGGCAATGAGCAGAGAGACTCACCAGCTTCAGATGATGCATATGGGTGTACACGCTTATGAAGCCCATGTTCTCCATTCACATGCCCTCCTCCAACTGGAAAGTCTCCACTTACCTGTAGAAATCCAAAAGATTAACAAAACTACACAAAATTGATCTTATATTTGTATAAGAAAAATAATCATGTAAAGCATATATTTGTACATGTCTACTGTGTCCACCAGCTATAACAGGTGGGAACCTTCCGTTCTCATCATCCTCAGGGCCTCTTCCATAGCTCATCTTCCCATAAAGCATAGACTCAGCAGACTGCTTCTGCTTGTCTTGCCCATCATCGATATTAAACTCGTCCTCAATATCATCAATATCCTCTTCATCCTCATCTCCTTCCACTCTTGGACTTCCTTTACAAACCAAAAAAAGAAAAAAGATTAGCATTTTGTTTCATTCAAGCATTTCGTCGAGCAACATGAAAGCAGATACCTCTGAGACGCTTGTAACGAGTCTTGCACTGAGGACAGTTCTGTGACCCTTCTCTTCTCTCGTACTCGTAGCAAGGCCTGCACGCTGGAAAACCACACTCATTGCAAGCTACGAACAGGTCTCCCTCAACTGTCAAACCAATCTGATCTCCACATATCTCACAGACTTGTCCGTCTAGATTCTTCAGAGGCTTCGGCTGTAATAATTAATATATAACTAAGAAATTTTAATTTGTAAATATCAACAAAATCATGTTTATTCTATAGTTTTTTAGAACGTTATTAACATGTTACAACTCGCTTTCTTTGTTTTCTAAATATATTTTTGTTGTTACAATAATCATAGAAACCTTATTAACTTATTCTTGCAGCTAAAACTATATAATAAGATTCAAGAAAAATAATAAAAATAACTAAGTAGTAAACAATTAAATCTAACACTATTCTACTTGTTTTAATGATTCTAAACATTAGCCTTTGTGAGTTTTATTTAAGTATATTGTATTAAGATGAGACAATATATAAGTTACCTCTTCATGGTTGTGAATGACGACAAGTTCGTTACGGTTATGTGAACCAGCGACAAGACCGGCGCTGGCTTCCATAGTGGCGGACGGTCGGCAGTGTGAGAGAGAACAAAACCGTAGCCTATGACATTCAGTGTAAGAGGAAGATCGATGTTGGAGTTTTTATCAATGAAGATGATGATGAAACTCTTTTCTAAGTTTCTCTCTCTGTATGGTACGTAGTTTGGTGTAGAGTCTCCATTGCCTTCAAGCTAAGCTTTCGTTTTTTTTATTATATAATATATAGTTTTCATGCAACAAACTCACTAGCATTATTCAGCTGCTATGTCTTCATCGTTGCGGTTTCCTTAAGCTTCGTGACTCTCTCATTCATTCTACTGTCCTAATCTACTTCTCATTCCTTCCGTTGACTAAATTGTATACTGGTAATTATAGTTTTTAATTACAATTAGTTAGAAGATTTGGT
The DNA here is from genome assembly GCA_905132885.1 of Moricandia moricandioides. Taxonomy (NCBI): domain Eukaryota; kingdom Viridiplantae; phylum Streptophyta; class Magnoliopsida; order Brassicales; family Brassicaceae; genus Moricandia; species Moricandia moricandioides. Next base: position 73,126 of record CAJHQQ010001900.1, read on the forward strand.
GGGTGGAGTGTGCACGCCAAGTTTTGCTCCATGTCTCCTAAGTATAGCTCACAAGTCACAAATAATATCTAATCCCGTTTTTAGCCCAACACATATGTACCGTAAATAACAAGTAATCCAAAAGCCAATAATCAAATTTGACCGTGGAACCAAAAATATTCTATGAAGTCAAGATCCCAAAAATGCTTGCATGAAGCCCAAGTTTGGCCCATATAATTCAAATCGAAACCCAGATTTGGGTCCACTCGAGTGGCGAAAACAAACTTTGTTGGGCTTTTTCCGAATAACTTATAGCATTATTGTAAATATCGACTTTTTAAGTTACATTTGTTTCGCAAGAAGTACCTAGATACGTTTAAAAAGTGTCAATAAAGCCCAAATACTAGTTAGGGGGAAAATGTCAAAATTATTTAATCTTAAGGGACTATAATTGAGAGACTGAACCCTAAGTAATTACCAAACATCACCAAATAGAAACTCTGAATCGATTCAGTGAGTGAGAGAGATACCAAAGATGGACGCCATGAGAAAGCAGCTCGATGTGCTCATGGGAGCCAATCGAAACGGCGACGTAACGGAGGTGAATCGAAAATACTATGACCGAGACGTTTGTCGTCTCTACCTCTCTGGTCTCTGTCCTCATGACCTCTTCCAATTAACGGTGAGTGTTCCATGGCTTATCAATTACTATCTTGTAAAACTCTAATTTCCTCTTCCGTGGTAATAAAGGAGAGACCTTTTGATACTTAGCCTGTGTTGGGCTCACTGATACTTGGTTTATGAGTAGACTTTGACTTTTTTTTGTTATTATTATCAGAAAATGGATATGGGTCCTTGCCCAAAGGTGCACTCTTTGCAGCTCAGGAAAGAGTATCCTTTTTTTTTTGTCTAAGATGCACAACAGTTCTTCCGTGGAGCTTTGCTTCTTTTGTTGTACTGCTTTGTTGCTTTAACTCTTTCTTAGATATAAAGAAGCAAAGGCAAAAGGCGTTGACAACTACGATAGGGAATTGGAAGACGCAATAGACAGGCTTATCGTTGAGTGTGATAGGAAGATTGGTAGGGCTCTTAAGCGTCTTCAGGAAGAGGATGCCAAAGCTGCAATTGCTATTTCAGTTACCGAAGTTACTCAGGTAAATGATCTAAGTTTAAACTCGTTTTTCCAACTCGGGTTTTCCTTATCATTTCATTGTTTTACTGCAGTCACCTGAAATTCTCGAACTATCAAAGCAAATCAAAGAGAAGATGAAGGAAGCAGACCTGCATGGTAATTTAATTTAAAATAGTTTTTAAGCTGCTTAGTTGACAACTAAGTGTTCCTATTTACTTCTGTTTTTGAAGTCCGTGTTACTTTTCAGAAAGTCTATTGCTTAGTGTTTTGCATACTTTCGGCCTCGTTTCTGCAAATAGTTGTTCTATTCTGTGGTGTAGTACACTTTTAATTCCACAGAGATAGTTATAAATGCTGGTCATGTGATAGTTTGATGACTAAAAATTTATTGCAGCTCATACACTGGACCTGTTATGTTTTCCCTTTGTAGGCACTGTAGTTGTGTGGGTGTTTCGGTAGGCTTCTCTACAATAACTAGAATAGACTATCAGCTCGGGAATGTTTCTGATATATGCTTCTTTCCGCAAATTAAGTAGCTAGTTGTTTTAATCAGGCTACAAGATGCATATACACTCAATTTAAGAATTAAGTCTGCCACATCCTGTTTGAATATACTAGGTGCTCAAGCCTATGGTATGATATGTTTATGTTTTTCATCTTCTGGAACATTAATCTGAATCTGTGCTGTTTAGTGAGATGGGTCTTCACCTTTTAAAATTGTTTTATTAAGCATATTTCCCTTTAAAATTTGCACAAAATGGCTTAAATGTATAGCTTCTGCTAATGATTGTTGTGGTAGTATAAAACTTTGGATGCTTCTATAATCTTTAGAAATGATGCTGTTAAATTACAGATCTTGAAGGAAAAACGGATCTGAAAATTAGAGCTCTTGAGTTAGTTGAAGAGATGAGGACTAAGAGAGCTGACTTACAGGTCTGTGATTACGTGCTTTGCTATTCATCGAGTCTGGTAATTTATTAACAGTGGAGTCCCTTTTCTTGTTTACTAACAGGCTGTGCTGCTGTTGGAGGCCTTCAACAAAGATAGGGCAGCCTTGCCACAGCCCACTCCTGCTCTGCAGCCTGCAGCATTACCTCCGCCCGATCCTCGTACTCAAGAGATGATCAATGAAAAATTAAAGAAAGCTGAAGAGTTTGGTAAGGGGCTAACCTCTAGCTTGTATCTCTTTCGCTATATGTGATGATTTTGAAGTTCTTAAAGTGATTATAGCCGTGGTTTCATATTGCGACCTCTTTGTTTTATGATCTTCTTCTTCTGTTTTTTACATACCAATTCTCTCCACCAACATAAGTTTCTGCTGGCTAATCTAAAATTTTACCTAGCCTAATAACTGATCTTTATGGTTTACGAATATACAAAACTGAAACATTTGTGATCTGCAATGTTGGAAACAGCTAGTATGTGGTTATATACCTATATAAAAACCGTCTGAGCTTTCGCTGTGGAAACAGCGAACGTAGAGTTACAATATTTATATGTTATTTCAGGCGAACAAGGAATGGTTGATGAGGCGCAGAAAGCACTAGAAGAGGCTGAAGCTCTCAAGAAGGTGTGTATTTTTTTCGTAATTAGGTTTTGTTTGGCACTTTTCTCCAAGTTACTTCGCACCTCATAGAATGTGGAGATGTTTTTGTATTCTATTGACACAGGGATCTCTCTTTTGTCTAGTTTTGTGTAAATTGCTTGAGGAGTTGAGCATGCTTATTGTTTCTCCAAGTTTCACTTGCAGTATAATAATTTCCCTGCACATTTTTTCAGCTTACTCCTAGACAAGAACCTGTAGTGGATCCAACCAAATACACTGCTGCTGATGTGCGCATTGTAAGTTGAAACTGCAGTCCCTGTTTCTTTTGTCGGTTTTTTAGTTGGTAGCCTCACACACTGTTCCTTTGTCGTCGCAGACAGATCAGAAGCTGCGTCTGTGTGACATATGCGGAGCATTCTTGAGCATCTATGACAGGTTCAGTTGGGTTACTTTAAACTTTTATGCTTTATGGTTCCTTTGCATTTCAAATCAAAGCTAGAAATAGATCTTGGGTTGCAAAAGGCTCACTATTTGACCCCGGCTATTGTACCTCCTTTTTACCAGCAGGCTATTTGGGCCCAGTTTTACGAGGATTACTTTTGCAGCTAATAAATGTGCGTTCTTTCTTGATTTATTGCGCCTGTTAGAGATAAATAATTGAGCTGCCTTTATATCTATGTCACCAATCTGTGATTTGCATTTAGCAATGTCAAAAATCTTTTGTACTGTCTTTAGTGATCGTCGGTTAGCTGATCATTTTGGAGGGAAGCTTCATTTGGGTTACATGCTGATCCGAGACAAGCTAGCAGAGCTTCAGGTAACAATAAACAATACTAATTTTCTACTTTTAACCTTTGTGTTCTTTCTCAGAGTAGACTATACAGTTATCTTCTCTCTGTTTTCTTCAGGAAGCAAAGAACAAAGTTCACAAAGAACGGGTCGAAGAAAGGAGGTTCACTTTCCTAAGCTTTTAGATGAATTCTTGATTTACTTCCTTTCAATCCTCAATATTTTGGCTGAAAACCAATCTCAGATCAAAGGAGAGGAGCAGAGAGCGAGAATCAAGTAAAGACAGAGACAGAGGAGATAGCCGTGACCGTGGTAGAGACATTGACCGTAGGAGTAGAGATCGTGACAGGCATCATGACCACCGTGAACATGACAGAAACTATAATCAGTCACGTGGCTATGACTCGAGAAGCCGGCGTAGTTCGCGTTCCCGGTCTAGGGAAAGACCGAGGGATTATGATCGCCGCAGGTAACTTAAAGAAAACAAGATGCTTACTGCATTTTCTAATTGCATTTAAACTATGTTTTAACTATGTTACAGACGCCATGACCGCTACTAAGATGCTGCCAGAAATGGTTGCAGCAAGAGGTCTTTACAGATGCGTTTAGGATCACTCTGGAGTTGCAAACACTTTTGTTTTTTCTTGTGTTAAAAGATCTTTGAGATTGTAAGTTGCTATAAGAAGAGTTTCTTCGGATTTTGACTTTTTAATATGTTGTTAAGAGTATAATATATTGTGGTGACGGAATATAAACTCCAGAGTTTCTCAAGCTTCTTTCTTTAGAAGAGGGCATATCAAGTCCAGAATCACTCCAATGGAAAGTTGTTTGATCACGGTATCAGGATGAAACAGTTACAAGACTCTGGAATCATTCTTGTTGAAGCTGTCTGGTGTTGTTGTCTAAGCAATTTTTGACCCCTTGAACAAGCATTTTTTGTTGAAGCTGTTCTTGAAGAACTGCATGTTCAGTTTCTCGGGTTCACCTTTTCTCATCTTCACATTCAGCTCCTGAAATAATGTTTTCGAACGCTCCAAATCAGAATGTCTACATCGAGTCCTTTGTTTAGTTTCAACAGCAAAGCCTCTTTACCAGGTGAAAGCTCCTCAGGTTCGTTTCTAAATTTCAACAGCTTTGAGATGGCCATGTACTTTGGCTTCTCTTCGTTGGGATTATATGTGGATCTGTTGGAATATTATTCGTTCAAGAGCAATGACGATGGTACGTTGGTAATATGCTTGGACGTGTTCTAGAACACACAAACTAATGTTCCCTCGTAGCTTATCAACTTTGAACATATAATGGGCAGAAAAGTACTTAGGTCCTTTGATAGGATAAAGTTTTTCTGACCTAACATCAAAACTCATGATTGTCAAATCTTTCATCTTTGTGCCATTGAAAGCTTGATAATACAAAACACCACTGATAAACAGATCTTGTCCGAAAGGAACGTGAGAAACAATATTGTTTACAATCATCTTCCAAGAGTTAGCGGTTCTCACTGTCAACCCTAAACTCCTTAACTAAATTGTTCAGCCCACTTAACATGGCTCACAACACTTTATAACCATCCTCCATGGGGTCATACCCCATGTAGTAGCGTATGGGTCTCCTCCATGTATCGTCCTCGGGCAAGGTAATGGATCATCTACTTCAAGGGTTATATATCACAAGTCTATTGTCTTGTGCATAGCAAATCAAACCGTGGACAGAAAGAGACACGGTGGTTCACTGTGGAGAGTGGCAACTCACACGAAAAGTGGTAAATTTAAAGAAGATGATTCATGCGTTTTTGGGGAAAGAACCGGATTAGATACGGAGACGAACCGGATTAGGGCTTTAACCGGCAATTGTTTGAGTATCTCTATCTTGAGATAAGTGGAAGCGAGTCTGACTTCACGTTTAGCTTGGTAAGCTTCATCCTGACCATGCCGGTCATCTATAGCAGCTTGAATCTAGTTATTTTAGATCTTCAGTGATTGAAAAGATAAAAAATCTATGCTTTCTCTCTCTCTGAAAAATAGAGAGAAAAAACTATTCACGACCGAAATTTCATTTTTTTTTTATGTTTATGTACTTACAAATAACTCATTCTATATATATTATAGTTGACATGAAAACTTCTAAAAAA
>CAJHQQ010001901.1:0-78676 GCA_905132885.1 Moricandia moricandioides
AAGCTCTTCCTCAGTGTATTCTTGGTCAGACTCGGTGTTGTCTTCTCCTGAGGTGTACTCTCCATCTTCTCGCAAGAACATGACTCTCTTGTTGGTACACTCATTGGCATAGTGTCCTCTTCCTTGGCACTTGAAGCACTTGACATCACGAGCTCTGGAACTAGATGCCTCAACCTTGCCTTTGCCCTTGTCAAGAGCACTGATCGGTTTGGCCTCTTCTCTTGGATAGGACTTGTTGTCCTTTTGGAATGGTTTAGACTCCTTAGCATAAGGTGTCTTCTCTTCGTTGTTGTGGTGTAACCGGTTGGAGCCATACTGATTGCGCGAGTGCCCTCTCCTCTTGAGTTGTTGCTCAACAAGGATAGCCTTGTGTAGCATCTCTTCAAGCTCCACATAATGTTGAATCTCAACATTGTCTTGTATCTCTCGGTTTAAGCCACAAAGGAACCTTGACATGGTTGCTTCTCTATCCTCTGATATGTTGGCCCTCAACATAAGCAACTCCATCTCTTGGTAATACTCCTCCACTGATTTTGAACCTTGTGTAAGCTTCCTCAGCCGGTGGTGCAAGTCTCTAAGGTAATGGCTTGGAACAAACCTCTTGCGCATGATTGACTTCATCTCTGTCCAAGTCTCAACCGGTTCCTCTCCATTCCTTCTACGAGTTGTGAGGTATTGATCCCACCAACTCAATGCATAGTCATAGAACTCAGTGGAAGCAATTTGAATCTTCTTGTGGTTGGTGTATTGCTTGCACTGGAAGACTAGCTCAATCTTCTTCTCCCACTCAAGGTATGCATCCGGATCAGCCTTGCCATGGAATGGGGGTATTTTGATCTTCGAACCGGCAAGATCATCTCCTTGATTCACTCTTCTCTCATGGGCACGCCTAGGTCTTCTTGAGGATGAACTAAGGTGATCATACTCTTCATCAGTCTCCTCATAACCATCATGCTCTTGGCGAGTGGTTTGGCGATTTGCTTGGTGTGCCGCCTGTGGTCTCTCTTCTCTCCTAGTCTCTTGGTTAGGTAAGTGACTAGTGGCTCTCCTTATGTCTTCTCTTAACTCTCTTCTGATGTCACTGAGGCTGGTCCTCATCATCTCGGTCATGGTTGCTACCATGCTTTGGTTAAGTTGCTCGGTCATAGCTTCCATGAGGAGTTTGTTTCTCCTGACGAGTTCGGCCTCTTCCTCAGACTCGGACACCATTGTTCCTGCTTAACAACAAACAAGACAACCAGTAAAGAGTTCTAGGGAAGAAGACAAGCAAAAAGGAAAAGAAAAACAAGTAAAAAGGCAAAGAAAACAATCGTACAAGGCAAGACAAAAGTGAAAAGGAAATCGCCTAAGAAAAGGAAATCGGCTCAAGCAAAAAGGAAATGGTCAAGCACTATGGAACAACTTCTTAAACCTTTTCCTAAACTTTTCTAAGGTGTTCTAGCAACCTAACAATCCTAGTATGCTCGTGTTCAAGATGTTAAACAAGCTAAAGCAAAGCACAAAGCAATCGTCAACAAGAATGCATGCGGCTAGGGTTTTTCTCTCACTAGGGTTTCCGGATGAGTCCAAATAAGGAAAGTCTAAAATTCTTGTCTAAACTTTCATGCAGTCACGAGCAGCCCTAAGGTAAAAGAGTTCTAATGCTTATTCAAGTTGATTTAGATTGAACACGGATTGAATAACAAAAGAACACAACCGGGAACACAAGATGCTACACGGATGCGATTAACAAAAGTAAACAAGAAATCAAACAAGAAACAAAAACAAAGAGAGAACGAGTACTTCCCAACCAAAGTTGCTCTGATACCACTTGATGCGTCCCTAGGATGCTCTTTGGTTGATGGGAAAGGATAATCCTTGCAAGAACGAATCAAAGAGACTCAAGTCCTTCAAGGCGTGTGGATTGGATGGTGACACAAGAGGGATGGATGATCTCTTGATACTCCTAGATGAATGGTTTGGATATTACACACCAAACTAGACACCCTTAGGCTCTGGATATGACACACCAGACTCGGCACACTTCTTTAGAGAGAGAGAGAGCCGCAAAAGATGAATGACTTGTATAGAAAAGGTTGCGTGAGTACAATAGGGTATAAGGCACCCTTTAAATAAGAAAACCAGAGACATGCCTCTAGGGTTTTCGACAAAGAACCAAAAAAGGAAAGAAAGCAAACTATAGTTTATAAGTTTAATGAAATAAAAATGCACTTCTATTGATCTTGGACCGAGTGTAGCACTTAGGTGATTTGTAGACATGTTGTGGCCTCGTTAAAAACCTTCCTTCTAGAAAACCTCGTGGGACAAAACCAAAAGCAAGGAAAAGAGCACGCACTCCATGTCTGCCTAGACACTACCTCAGTTTAGTGTAGAGATGGCTTGAATGGTGATCAAGACATCTCGGATCAAACCTTGTCCAAGACCCTCTTGTTGTGGATGTGAAGTGAGTAATCCAACAACATTCTCCTTAAGCTTCTTGACTCTGGAACGAGTCATGGGACCTTCAGGAATGGCTAGAGCATCCTCATCAAAGGGTTGATGCATAGTGGCTTCATGTGGCTCATCTAGACTCTCCTCATTGTCCTCCTTAGTGATCCGGTCCATGATCACATCAATAGGAGTTATGATGAAGAAGTTATCCCACTTTTAACCGAAGTGATTCAGTTTGCCCTGTTTGGAGATTTGGGAATTTATTCTTGATACTAAAAAAACCAGAATCAATCACGATGTAAGAAGCTTGATTTGGACTCATTAATCAGTGTAGAATCACCCTGAAGTTGAATCAATATCACTGGAGTTATGATGAAGAAGTTATCCCAATTTTAACCGAAGTGATTCCAGTTTGTCCTGTTTGGAGATTTGGCAATTTCTTCTTGATACAAATAAAACCAGAATGAATCACGATGTAAGAAGCTTGATTTAGACTCATATATCAGTGTAGAATCATCCTGAAGTTGAATCAATATCATTGGACTTATGATGAAGAAGTTAACCCACTTTTAACCATAGTGATTCCAATTTACCCTGTTTGGAGATTTGGTAATTTTTTCTTGATACAAATAAAACCATAATGAATCACGATGAAAGAAACTTGATCTGAACTCATAAATCAGCTTAGAATCATCCTGAAGTTGAATCAATATCATTGGACTTATGATGAAGAAGTTATCCCACTTTTAACCGAAGTGATTCCAGTTTGCCCTGTTTGGAGATTTGAGAATTTATTCTTGATACTAATAAAACCAGAATGAATCACAATGTAAGAATCTTGATTTGGACTCATTAATCAGTTTAGAATCACCCTGAAGTTGAATCAATATCATTGGAGTTATGATGAAGAAGTTATCCCACTTTTAACCGAAGTGATTCCAGTTTGTCATGTTTGGATATTTGGCAATTTCTTCTTGATACTAATAAAAGAAGAATGCATCACGATGTAAGAATCTTGATTTGGACTCATAAATCAGTGTAGAATCACCCTGAAGTTGACTCAAGATCATAGGAGTTATGATGAAGAAGTTATCCCACTTTTAACCGAAGTGATTCCAGTTTGCCCTGTTTGGAGATTTGGGAATTTATTCTTGATACCAATAAAACCAGAATGAATCACGATGTAAGAAGCTTGATTTGGACTCATTAATCAGTGTAGAATCACCCTGAAGTTGAATCAATATCATTGGACTTATGATGAAGAAGTTATCCCACTTTTAACCGAAGTGATTCCAGTTTGCCCTCTTTGGAGATTTGGCAACTTATTCTTGATACCATTAAAACCAGAATGAATCACGATGTAAGAAGCTTGATTTGGACTCATAAATCAGTGTCGAATCACCCTGAAGTTGAATCAATACCATTGGAGTTATGATGAAGAAGTTATCCCACTTTTAACCGAAGTGATTCCAGTTTGCCCTGTTTGGAGATTTGGCAATTTCTTCTTGATACTAATAAAACCAGAATAAATCACGATGTAAGAAGCTTGATTTGGACTCATAAATCAGTGTCGAATCACCCTGAAGTTGACTCAAGATCATAGGAGTTATGATGAAGAAGTTATCCCACTTTTAACCGAAGTGATTCCAGTTTGCCCTGTTTGGAGATTTGGGAATTTATTCTTGATACTAATAAAACCAGAATGAATCACGATGTAAGAAGCTTGATTTGGACTCATTAATCAGTGTAGAATCACCCTGAAGTTGAATCAATATCATTGGAGTTATGATGAAGAAGTTATCCCAATTTTAACCGAAGTGATTCCAGTTTGCCTTGTTTGGAGATTTGGCAATTTCTTCTTGATACTAATAAAACCAGAATGAATCACGATGTAAGAAGCTTGATTTGGACTCATAAATCAGTGTAGAATCATCCTGAAGTTGAATCAATATCATTGGAGTTATGATGAAGAAGTTATCCCACTTTTAACCGTAGTGATTCCAGTTTACCCTGTTTGGAGATTTGACAATTTCTTCTTGATACAAATAAAACCAGAATGAATCACGATGTAAGAAACTTGATCTGGACTCATAAATTAGTTTAGAATCATCCTGAAGTTGAATCAATATCATTGGACTTATGATGAAGAAGTTATCCCACTTTTAACCGAAGTGATTCCAGTTTGTCCTGTTTGGAGATTTGGGAATTTATTCTTGATACTAATAAAACCAGAATAAATCACAATATAAGAAGCTTGATTTGGACTCATTAATCAGTGTAGAATCACCCTGAATTTGAATCAATATCATTGGAGTTATAATGAAGAAGTTATCCCACTTTTAACCGAAGTGATTCCAGTTTGCCCTGTTTGGAGATTTGGCAATTTCTTCTTGATACTAATAAAACCAGAATGAATCACGATGTAAGAAGCTTGATTTGGACTCATAAATCAGTGTCGAATCACCCTGAAGTTGACTCAATATCATAGGAGTTATGATGAAGAAGTTATCCCACTTTTAACCGAAGTGATTCCAGTTTGCCCTGTTTGGAGATTTGGGAATTTATTCTTGATACCAATAAAACCAAAATGAATCACGATGTAAGAAGCTTGATTTGGACTCATAAATCAGTGTAGAATCATCCTGAAGTTGAATCAATATCATTGGACTTATGATGAAGAAGTTATCACACTTTTAACCGTAGTGATTCCAGTTTATCCTGTTTGGAAATTTGGCAATTTATTCTTGATATTAATAAAACCAGAATGAATCACGATGTAAGAATCTTGATTTGGCCTCATAAATCAGTGTCGAATCACCCTGAAGTTGACTCAAGATCATAAGAGTTATGATGAAGAAGTTATCCCACTTTTAACCGAAGTGATTCCAGTTTTCCCTGTTTGGAGATTTGGGAATTTATTCTTGATACTAATAAAACCAGAACGAATCACAATGTAAGAAGCTTGATTTGGACTCATTAATCAGTGTAGAATCACCCTGAAGTTGAATCAATACCATTGGAGTTATGATGAAGAAGTTATCCCACTTTTAACTGAAGTGATTCCAGTTTGCCCTGTTTGGAGATTTGGCAATTTCTTCTTGATACTAATAAAACCAGAATGAATCATGTTGTAAGAAGCTTGATTTGGACTCATAAATCACCAGGCTGCTGGTGCAATGTGGCTTCATGTGGACTTATGATGAAGAAGTTATATCAATATCATTGGACTTATGATGAAGAAGTTATCCCACTTTTAACCGAAGTGATTCATTCCAGTTTGCCATGTTTGGAGATTTGGGAATTTATTCTTGATACTAATAAAACCAGAATGAATCACGATGTAAGAAGATTGATTTGGACTCATTAATCAGTGTAGAATCACCCTGAAGTTGAATCAATATCATTGGAGTTATGATGAAGAAGTTATCCCACTTTTAACCGAAGTTATTTCAATTTGCCCTTTTTGGAGATTTGGCAATTTCTTCTTGATACAAATCAAACCAGAATGAATCACGATGTAAGAAACTTGATCTGGACTCATAAATCAGTTTAGGATCATCCTAAAGTTGAATCAATATCATTGGACTTATGATGAAGAAGTTATCCCACTTTTAACCGAAGTGATTCCAGTTTGCCCTTTTTGGAGATTTGGGAATTTATTCTTGATACTAATAAAACCAGAATGAATCACGATGTAAGAATCTTGATTTGGACTCATTAATCAGTGTAGAATCACCCTGAAGTTGAATCAATACCATTGGAGTTATGATGAAGAAGTTATCCCACTTTTAACCGAAGTGATTCCAGTTTGCCCTGTTTGGAGATTTGGCAATTTCTTCTTGATACTAATAAAACCAGAATGAATCATGTTGTAAGAAGCTTGATTTGGACTCATAAAACAATGTCGAATCACCCTGAAGTTGACTCAAGATCATAGGAGTTATGATGAAGAAGTTGTCCCACTTTTAACCGAAGTGATTCCAGTTTACCCTGTTTGGAGATTTGGGAATTTATTCTTGATACCAATAAAACCAGAATGAATCACGATGTAAGAAGCTTGATTTGGACTCATAAATCAGTGTAGAATCACCCTGAAGTTGAATCAATATCATTGGAGTTATGATGAAGAAGTTATCCCACTTTTAACCGAAGTGATTCCAGTTTGCCCTGTTTGGAGATTTGGCAATTTCCTCTTGATACAAATAAAACCAGAATGAATCACGATGTAAGAAGCTTATTTTGGACTCATAAATCAGTGTAGAATCATCCTGAAGTTGAATCAATATCATTGGACTTATGATGAAGAAGTTATCCCACTTTTAACCGAAGATATTCCAGTTTACCCTGTTGGAGATTTGGCAATTTCTTCTTGATACAATAAAACCAGAATGAATCACGATGTAAGAAGCTTGATTTGGACTCATAAATCAGTGTAGAATCACCCTGAAGTTGAATCAATATCATTGGACTTATGATGAAGAAGTTATCCCACTTTTAACCGAAGTGATTCCAGTTTGCCCTGTTTGGAGATTTGGCAATTTCTTCTTGATACTAATAAAACCAGAATGAATCACGATGTAAGAAGCTTGATTTGGACTCATAAATCAGTGTCGAATCACCCTGAAGTTGAATCAATATCATTGGAGTTATGATGAAGAAGTTATCCCACTTTTAACCGAAGAGATTCCAGTTTGCCCTGTTTGGAGATTTGGCAATTTCTTCTTGTTACTAATAAAACCAGAATGAATCACGATGTAAGAAGCTTGATTTGGACTCATAAATCAGTGTCGAATCACCCTGAAGTTGACTCAAGATCATAGGAGTTATGATGAAGAAGTTATCCCACTTTTAACCGAAGTGATTCCAGTTTGCCCTGTTTGGAGATTTGGGAATTTATTCTTGATACTAATAAAACCAGAATGAATCACGATGTAAGAAGCTTGATTTGGACTCAATAATCAGTGTAGAATCACCCTGAAGTTGAATCAATATCACTGGAGTTATGATGAAGAAGTTATCCCACTTTTAACCGAAGTGATTCCAGTTTGCCCTGTTTGGAGATTTGGCAATTTCTTCTTGATACAAATAAAACCAGAATGAATCACGATGTAAGAAGCTTGATTTGGACTCATATATCAGTGTAGAATCATCCTGAAGTTGAATCAATATCATTGGACTTATGATGAAGAAGTTATCCCACTTTTAACCATAGTAATTCCAATTTACCCTGTTTGGAGATTTGGTAATTTTTTCTTGATACAAATAAAACCATAATGAATCATGATGAAAGAAACATGATCTGGACTCATAAATCAGCTTAGAATCATCCTGAAGTTGAATCAATATCATTGGACTTATGATGAAGAAGTTATCCCACTTTTAACCGAAGTGATTCCAGTTTGCCCTGTTTGGAGATTTGGGAATTTATTCTTGATACTAATAAAACCAGAATGAATCACGATGTAAGAATCTTGATTTGGACTCATTAATCAGTTTAGAATCACCCTGAAGTTGAATCAATATCATTGGAGTTATGATGAAGAAGTTATCCCACTTTTAACCGAAGTGATTCCAGTTTGTCATGTTTGGAGATTTGGTAATTTCTTCTTGATACTAATAAAAGCAGAATGCATCACGATGTAAGAATCTCGATTTGGACTCATAAATAAGTGTAGAATCACCCTGAAGTTGACTCAAGATCATAGGAGTTATGATGAAGAAGTTATCCCACTTTTAACCGAAGTGATTCCAGTTTGCCCTGTTTGGAGATTTGGGAATTTATTCTTGATACCAATAAAACCAGAATGAATCACGATGTAAGAAGCTTGATTTGGACTCATTAATCAGTGTAGAATCACCCTGAAGTTGAATCAATATCATTGGACTTATGATGAAGAAGTTATCCCACTTTTAACCGACGTGATTCCAGTGTGCCCTCTTTGGAGATTTGGCAACTTATTCTTGATACCATTAAAACCAGAATGAATCACGATGTAAGAAGCTTGATTTGGACTCATAAATCAGTGTCGAATCACCCTGAAGTTGAATCAATACCATTGGAGTTATGATGAAGAAGTTATCCCACTTTTAACCGAAGTGATTCCAGTTTGCCCTGTTTGGAGATTTGGCAATTTCTTCTTGATACTAATAAAACCAGAATGAATCACGATGTAAGAAGCTTGATTTGGACTCATAAATCAGTGTCGAATCACCCTGAAGTCGACTCAAGATCATAGGAGTTACGATGAAGAAGTTATCCCACTTTTAACCGAAGTGATTCCAGTTTGCCCTGTTTGGAGATTTGGGAATTTATTCTTTATACTAATAAAACCAGAATCAATCACGATGTAAGAAGCTTGATTTGGACTCATTAATCAGTGTAGAATCACCCTGAAGTTGAATCAATATCATTGGAGTTATGATGAAGAAGTTATCCCAATTTTAACCGAAGTGTTTCCAGTTTCCTTGTTTGGAGATTTGGCAATTTCTTCTTGATACAAATAAAACCAGAATGAATCACGATGTAAGAAGCTTGATTTGGACTCATAAATCAGTGTAGAATCATACTGAAGTTGAATCAATAACATTGGACTTATGATGAAGAAGTTATCCCACTTTTAACCGTAGTGATTCCAGTTTACCCTGTTTGGAGATTTGGCAATTTCTTCTTGATACAAATAAAACCAGAATGAATCACGATGTAAGAAACTTGATCTGGACTCATAAATTAGTTTAGAATCATCCTGAAGTTGAATCAATATCATTGGACTTATGATGAAGAAGTTATCCCACTTTTAACCGAAGTGATTTCAGTTTGTCTTGTTTGGAGATTTGGGAATTTATTCTTGATACTAATAAAACCAGAATAAATCACAATATAAGAAGCTTGATTTGGACTCATTAATCAGTTTAGAATCACTCTGAAGTTGAATCAATATCATTGGAGTTATGATGAAGAAGTTATCCCACTTTTAACCGAAGTGATTCCAGTTTGTCCTGTTTGGAGATTTGGCAATTTCTTCTTGATACTAATAAAAGAAGAATGCATCACGATGTAAGAATCTTGATCTGGACTCATAAATCAGTGTAGAATCACCCTGAAGTTGAATCAAGATCATAGGAGTTATGATGAAGAAGTTATCCCACTTTTAACCGAAGTGATTCCAGTTTGCCCTGTTTGGAGATTTGGGAATTTATTCTTGATACTAATAAAACCAGAATGAATCACGATGTAAGAAGCTTGATTTGGACTCATTAATCAGTGTAGAATCACCCTGAAGTTGAATCAATATCATTGGACTTATGATGAAGAAGTTATCCCACTTTTAACCGAAGTGATTCCAGTTTGCCCTGTTTGGAGATTTGGCAATTTATTCTTGATACTAATAAAACCAGAATGAATCACGATGTAAGAAGCTTGATTTGGACTCATAAATCAGTGTCGAATCACCCTGAAGTTGAATCAATATCATTGGAGTTATGATGAAGAAGTTATCCCACTTTTAACCGAAGTGATTCCAGTTTGCCCTGTTTGGAGATTTGGCAATTTCTTCTTGATACTAATAAAACCAGAATGAATCACGATGTAAGAAGCTTGATTTGGACTCATTAATCAGTTTCGAATCACCCTGAAGTCAACTCAAGATCATAGGAGTTATGATGGAGAAGTTATCCCACTTTTAACCGAAGTGATTCCAGTTTGCCCTGTTTGGAGATTTGGGAATTTATTCTTTATACTAATAAAACCAGAATCAATCACGATGTAAGAAGCTTGATTTGGAATCATTAATCAGTGTAGAATCACCCTGAAGTTGAATCAATATCATTGGAGTTATGATGAAGAAGTTATCCCAATTTTAACCGAAGTGTTTCCAGTTTGCCTTGTTTGGAGATTTGGCAATTTCTTCTTGATACAAATAAAACCAGAATGAATCACGATGTAAGAAGCTTGATTTGGACTCATAAATCAGTGTAGAATCATACTGAAGTTGAATCAATAACATTGGACTTATGATGAAGAAGTTATCCCACTTTTAACCGTAGTGATTCCAGTTTACCCTGTTTGGAGATTTGGCAATTTCTTCTTGATACAAATAAAACCAGAATGAATCACGATGTAAGAAACTTGATCTGGACTCATAAATTAGTTTAGAATCATCCTGAAGTTGAATCAATATCATTGGACTTATGATGAAGAAGTTATCCCACTTTTAACCGAAGTGATTCCAGTTTGTCCTGTTTTGAGATTTGGGAATTTATTCTTGATACTAATAAAACCAGAATAAATCACAATATAAGAAGCTTGATTTGGACTCATTAATCAGTTTAGAATCACCCTGAAGTTGAATCAATATCATTGGAGTTATGATGAAGAAGTTATCCCACTTTTAACCGAAGTGATTCCAGTTTGTCCTGTTTGGAGATTTGGCAATTTCTTCTTGATACTAATAAAAGCAGAATGAATCACGATGTAAGAAGCTTGATTTGGACTCATAAATCAGTGTAGAATCACCCTGAAGTTGACTCAAGATCATAGGAGTTATGATGAAGAAGTTATCCTACTTTTAACCGAAGTGATTCCATTTTGCCATGTTTGGAGATTTGGGAATTTATTCTTGATACCAATAAAACCAGAATGAATCACGATGTAAGAAGCTTGATTTGGACTCATTAATCAGTGTAGAATCACCCTGAAGTTGAATCAATATCATTGGACTTATGATGAAGAAGTTATCCCACTTTAACCGAAGTGATTCCAGTTTGTCCTCTTTGGAGATTTGGCAACTTATTCTTGATACCATTAAAACCAGAATGAATCACGTTGTAAGAAGCTTGATTTGGACTCATAAATCAGTGTAGAATCATCCTGAAGTTGAATCAATATCATTGGACTTATGATGAAGAAGTTATCCCACTTTTAACCGTAGTGATTCTAGTTTGCCCCGTGATGCGCCCCTAGGATGCTCTTTGGTTGATGGGAATGGATAGATCCTTGCAAGAACGAATCAGGGACTCGAGTTCTTCAAGGTTTGTGGATTGAATGGTGACACAAGAGGGATGGATGATCTCTTGATACTCCTAGATGAATAACTCGGATATGACACACCAAATTAGACACCCTTAGGTCTCTGGATACTACACACCAGACTCGACACACTTTCTAGAGAGAGAGCCGTCAAGGAGAAAAGATACTTGTTTATTAAAAGCTGGATGAGTACAATAGGGTTTAGAGACCCATTTAAATAAGAAACCAGAGAACATGCTCTCTAGGGTTTCGACAATAAGCAAAAAAGGAAACTATAGTCTAAGTTTAACATAAGCTTTAAAATGAAATAAAATGTAAACTTCTTTAGTCTTGGACCGAGATAGGGCCTAAGTGATGTGAAGACAAGTTGTGGCCTCGTTAAAAACCTTCCTCCGGAAAACCTCGTGGGACAAAACCAAAAGCAAGGAAAAGAGCACGCACCCCATGTCTTGCCTAGACACTAACTCAGCTTGATGTAGAGATGGCTTGAATGGTGATCAAGACATCTCGGATCAGACCTTGTCCAAGACTTTCTTGTTGTGGATGTGAAGTGAGTAATCCAACAACATTCTCTTTAAGCTTCTTGACTCTGGAACGAGTCATGGGACCTTCAGGAATGGCTAGAGCATCATCACCAGGCTGCTGGTGCAATGTGGCTTCATGTGGCTCATCTAGACTCTCCTTGTTCTCCTTAGTGATCCGGTCCATGATCACATCATCCCCTCCCTCTTGAAAAGGATTTGTCCTCAAATCAGGTTCATCTACAGCAAAAGGAGCCAAGTCAGTGACATTGAAGCTATTTGATACATCATACTTACCTTGGAGATCAAGTTTGTAGGCATTGTCATTGATCTTGTGGATGATCTCGAAGGGTCCATCAACCCTTGGCATCAGCTTGGACTTCCTCTCGTTGGGGAACCTATCCTTCCTCAGGTGCAACCAAACTTGGTCACCAACTTCAAAGGTTCTCACACGTCTCCCCTTGTTAGCTTGCTTCTCATAAAGCTTGGTCTTCTGCTCAATGTTTTGTCTAGCCTTCTCATGGATCCGTTGGACCATCTCTGCTTTCTTCTTGCCATCTAGACTGATCCTTTCACACTCAGGTAAAGGCATTAGATCCAAAGGAGAGGTGGGATTGAACCCATAAACAATCTCAAAAGGTGAATACTTAGAAGCAGAATGCATAGCATGATTGTATGCAAATTCACAGTGTGGTAAGTATTCTTCCCATGTCCTTAAGTTCTTTTTAATGAATGCACGCAGGAGTGTTCCTAAGGTTCTATTAACTACTTCAGTTTGTCCATCAGTTTGTGGATGACATGTAGTAGAAAACAACAGTTTAGTGCCTAGCTTAGACCAAAGTGTCTTCCAGAAGTAACTAAGAAACTTAGTGTCCCTATCAGAAACTATAGTCCTAGGCATGCCATGCAAACGAACAACCTCTTTAAAGAACAAGTTAGCAACGTGCAATGCATCATCAGTTTTATGACATGCTATGAAATGTGCCATCTTAGAGAACCTATCAACAACCACAAAGATTGAATCCTTTCCTGTTCTAGTCCTAGGTAAACCAACAATAAAGTCCATGGAAATGTCATTCCAGGGATGGTGTGGAATGGGTAAAGGAGTATACAAACCCTGGGATTGGACTTGGGACTTGGCATGCTTGCAAGTAGCACACCTCCCACAGATTCTTTCCACATCTCTCTTCATGTGCGGCCAATAGAAGTGATCCTGCAAAACTTTTAAGGTCTTGGCAATCCCAAAGTGTCCCATTAGACTGCCCCCATGGGATTCCCTGACAAAAAGATCTCTCAAAGAGCAATTAGGCACACACAATCTATTGTCATAAAACAAGTAGCCTTCTTTTCTAAAGTAATGCCCTGCAGCAAACTTAGCACAAGAAGCATAGGCTTCCTTGAAATCATGGTCAGTGTCATACATTTCCTTTATCTGCTCAAACCCAAGCAACTTAGCATCTAGGGTGGTCAAGAGAACATACCTCCGAGATAGTGCATCAGCAACTACATTCTCCTTACCTTGTTTATATTTGATCACGTATGGGAAGGTCTCAATGAACTCAACCCACCTTGCGTGTCTCTTGCTAAGCTTACTCTGCCCTTTTAGATACTTTAGGGACTCATGATCAGTGTGTATGACAAACTCCTTGGGCCACAAGTAGTGTTGCCACGTTTGTAATGCCCTCACCAAGGCATATAGTTCTTTGTCATAGGTTGCATAGTTGAGAGTGGCTCCTCCAAGCTTCTCACTGAAGTATGCAATAGGTTTCCTATCCTGCATCAACACAGCACCAATTCCAATTCCTGAGGCATCACATTCTATTTCAAATGTTTTAGTAAAATCAGGAAGCATAAGGAGAGGTGATTGAGTAAGCTTCTCTTTTAGGCTCTGGAAAGCCTTCTCTTGTGCTTCTCCCCACTTGAATCCAACATCCTTCTTTATCACTTCAGTCAAGGGAGCTGCAATGGTGCTAAAGTCTCTCACAAATCGCCTATAGAACCCAGCAAGCCCATGGAAACTCCTCACTTCTCCTACTGTGGTTGGACTCGGCCAGTCCTTTGATGGCTTTGATCTTCTCCTCATCAACCTTAACTCCATCTGCACTCACAACAAAGCCTAGGAAAACCAAGTTATCTGTGCAAAAGGTGCACTTCTTCAAGTTGGCATAAAGCTTTTCATTCCTTAAAACATTCAAGACAGCCCTAAGATGATCTAGATGTTCTTCTAAGTTCTTGCTATATACTAAGATGTCATCAAAGTATACTACAACAGAAATGCCTATGAATGATCTAAGAACATGATTCATTAACCTCATGAATGTACTAGGTGCATTGGTTAATCCAAATGGCATAACTAACCACTCATATAATCCATGTTTAGTTTTGAATGCAGTCTTCCATTCATCTCCTTCTTTCATCCTAATCTGATGATAACCACTTTTTAAATCTATCTTAGAAAAGATGCAAGAACCATGTAATTCATCAAGCATATCATCAAGTCTAGGGATAGGGTGGCGATACTTCACTGTGATGTTGTTGATTGATCTACAATCAACACACATACGCCATGTACCATCCTTCTTAGGCACTAGGAGCACTGGTACAGCACATGGGCTCAAACTCTCTCGGATATAGCCCTTCTCCATGAGTTCCTCTACTTGTCTTTGCAACTCCTTGGTCTCAACCGGATTGGTTCTGTATGCTGGACGGTTTGGAAGTGTAGATCCTGGAACAAAGTCTATCTGGTGCTCAATCCCTCTCAAAGGTGGTAAACCAATGGGATTGTCTTCTGGAAATACATCTTGAAACTCCTGCAAAAGAGAAACCATTTCACTCGGATACACCGGTGTAGAATCTGTTAAGTTCAAAAGAGTTTCTTTAAACACAAGTAAGATAGCAGATTGTTTAGATTGGAGAGTTCTTTTGATATCACCCATGTTAGCATAGAAGTTTGGCTGCTTAGTTCCAGCCGGTTTTAGATCAATCTCCTTCTTCCTTTGGAGTTGAATCTGATCTTGTTGTACTTCCTTGGGTGTCAAGGGAACCAGGGTGGTCTTGCGTCCCTTGAACTCAAAGGAGTGCTTGTTGGTGAAGCCATCATGGATAACTCGGCGATCAGATTGCCAAGGTCTTCCAAGAAGTATGTGACCAGCTTGCATAGGCAACACATCACACAAGACTTCATCTTCATATCTCCCAATGGCTAAGGGAATAAGAACTTGACTTGAAACCTTCATGGTGCCTTCTTCATTCAGCCATTGTAACCGGTAAGGCTTGGGATGTTTCTGAACCTTCAATCCCAACTTCTGGACCATTGTTTCACTCGCAGCATTCACACAACTACCTCCATCAACAATGAGGCTGCACACTTTTCCTTGGACCAAGCACCGGGTGTAGAAGAGGTTCTCACGTTGCTCTAGCTCCTCAGCCTTGTTTTGCAAGCTTAGAAGCCTTCTTGCTACTAAAAGCTTCCCCTGGACTGGTCCTTCTTCATGTTCTTCTTCAGTGTCTTCTTGGTCAGACTCGGTGTTGTCATCTTCTGAGGCATACTCTCCATTTTCCAGCAAGATCATGACTCTCTTGTTGGTACATTCATTGGCATAATGACCTCTTCCTTGGCACTTGAAACACTTGACATCACGAGCTCTGGAACTAGAAGCTTCAACCTTGCCTTTGCCCTTGTCAAGAGCACTGCTTGGTTTGGTCTCTTCTCTTGGATAGGACTTGTTATCCTTCTGGAACGGTTTAGACTCCTTAGGATAAGGTGACTTCTCTTCCTTGGTGTTGTGTAACCGGTTAGAGCCATATTGGTTGCGTGAATGTCCCCTCCTCTTGAGCTGTTGCTCCACAAGAATAGCCTTGTGTAGCATCTCTTCAAGCTCCACATAATGTTGCATCTCAACATTGTCTTGTATCTCTCGGTTTAAACCACAAAGGAACCTTGACATGGTTGCTTCTCTATCTTCTGATATGCTAGCCCTCAGCATGAGTAACTCCATCTCCTGGTAATACTCCTCCACTGATCTTGATCCTTGGGTAAGTTTCCTCAGCCGGTGGTGCAAGTCTCTGTGGTAATGGCTTGGAACAAACCTCTTGCGCATGATAGACTTCATCTCTGTCCAAGTCTCAACTGGTTCCTCTCCATTCCTCCTACGAGTTGTGATGTACTGATCCCACCAACTTAAAGCATAGTCATAGAACTCAGTGGCAGCAATCTGAATCTTCTTGTGGTTTGTGTACTGCTTACACTGAAAGACTAACTCAATCTTCTTCTCCCACTCAAGGTAGGCATCCGGATCAGCTTTGCCATGGAATGGGGGTATCTTGATCTTCAAACCAGCAAGCTCATCTCCCTGGTTCATCCTTCTCTCTTGGACACGCCTAGGTCTTCTTGAGGATGAACTGAGGTGCTCATACTCATTGTCAGTCTCCTCATAACCATCATGCTCTTGGCGAGTTGCATGAGGTCTCTCTTCTCTCCTAGTCTCTCGGTTTGGCACTTGACTAGTAGCTCTCCTGATGTCTTCTCTGAGCTCTCTCCGGATGTCATTGAGGTTGGTCCTCATCATCTCGGTCATGGTTGCCAACATGTTCTGGTTGAGTTGATTTGTCATAGCCTCCATGAGAAGCTTGTTCTTCCTGACGAGTGCAGCTTCTTCTTCAGACTCGGAGCCCATGCTTCCTGCACAAAGGTAAACAAAATAACCAGTAAAAGATTTCTAGGAAACAAGACAAGCAAAAAGGAAAAGAAAACAAGCTTGTTTTGCAAGACAAAAGCAAAAAGGAGAATCGGCTAGGTTAAAAGGAAAAGAGTTCAAGCAAAAAGGAAAAACCTCTAAACTTTTTCCTAATCTCTTCTAAGGTTTTCTAGCACCCTAACAACCTTAATCTACTCGTGTTCAAGGTGATAAACAAGTTAAACAGATGAACAAAGTGATCGACAAAGGTGAGACATGCGGCTAGGGTTCTTCTCTCTCTAGGGTTTCCGCAAAAACCAAAAAAGGAAAGCTTAAAATCCTTGTCTAATCTCTTATGCAACTCGAGCAGCCCTAAACAAATTAGTTCTACTGCTTATTCAAGGTGATAGAGATGAAACACGGATGAAACAAAAAGAAACAAGAGAGGATAACGAGTACTTCCCAACCAAAGTTGCTCTGATACCACTTGATGCGTCCCTAGGATGCTCTTTGGTTGATGGGAATGGATAGATCCTTGCAAGAACGAATCAGGGACTCGAGTTCTTCAAGGTTTGTGGATTGAATGGTGACACAAGAGGGATGGATGATCTCTTGATACTCCTAGATGAATAACTCGGATATGACACACCAAATTAGACACCCTTAGGTCTCTGGATATTACACACCAGACTCGACACACTTTCTAGAGAGAGAGCTGTCAAGGAGAAAAGATACTTGTTTATTGAAATTATGGATGAGTACAATAGGGTTTAGAGACCCATTTAAATAAGAAACCAGAGAACATGCTCTCTAGGGTTTCGACAATAAGCAAAAAAGGAAACTATAGTTTATGCTTTAAAAAGAAATAAAATGTAACTTCTTTTAGTCTTGGACCGAGATAGGGCCTAAGTGATGTGAAGACAAGTTGTGGCCTCGTTAAAAACCTTCCTCCGGAAAACCTCATGGGACAAAACCAAAAGCAAGGAAAAGAGCACGCACCCCATGTCTTGCCTAGACACTAACTCAGCTTGATGTAGAGATGGCTTGAATGGTGATCAAGACATCTCGGATCAGACCTTGTCCAAGACTTTCTTGTTGTGGATATGAAGTGAGTAATCCAACAACATTCTCTTTGAGCTTCTTGACTCTGGAACGAGTCATGGGACCTTCAGGAATGGCTAGAGCATCATCACCAGGCTGCTGGTGCAATGTGGCTTCATGTGGCTCATCTAGACTCTCCTTGTTCTCCTTAGTGATCCGGTCCATGATCACATCACCCCGTTTGGAGATTTGGCAATTTCTTCTTGATACAAATAAAACCAGAATGAATCACGATATAAGAAGCTTGATTTGGACTCATAAATCAGTGTAGAATCATCCTGAAGTTGAATCAATATCATTGGACTTATGATGAAGAAGTTATCCCACTTTTAACCGAAGTGATTCCAGTTTGCCCTTTTTGGAGATTTGGCAATTTATTCTTGATACAAATGAAACCAGAATGAATCACGATGTAAGAAGCTTGATTTGGACTCATAAATCAGTGTCGAATCACCCTGAAGTTGACTCAAGATCATAGGACTTATGATGAAGAAGTTATCCCACTTTTAACCGAAGTGATTCCAGTTTGTCCTGTTTGGAGATTTGGGAATTTATTCTTGATACTAATAAAACCAGAATGAATCACTATGTAATAAGCTTGATTTGGACTCTTTAATCAGTGTAGAATCACCCTGAAGTTGAATCAATATCATTGGACTTATGATGAAGAAGTTATCCCACTATTAACCGTAGTGATTCCAGTTTACCATGTTTGGAGATTTGGGAATTTATTCTTGATACCAATAAAACCAGAATGAATCACAATGTAAGAAGCTTGATTTGGACTCTTTAATCAGTGTAGAATCACCCTGAAGTTGAATCAATATCATTGGAGTTATGATGAAGAAGTTATCCCACTTTTAACCGAAGTGATTCCAGTTTGCCCTGTTTGGAGATTTGGCAATTTCCTCTTGATACTAATAAAACCAGAATGAATCACGATGTACGAAGCTTGATTTGGACTCATAAATCAGTGTAGAATCAACCTGAAGTTGAATCAATATCATTGGACTTATGATGAAGAAGTTATCCCACTTTTAACCGAAGTGATTCCAGTTTGTCCTGTTTGGAGATTTGGGAATTTATTCTTGATACTAATAAAACCAGAATAAATCAGGATGTAAGAAGCTTGATTTGGATTCATTTATCAGTGTAGAATCACCCTGAAGTTGAATCAATATCATTGGAATTATGATGAAGAAGTTATCCCACTTTTAACCGAAGTGATTCCAGTTTGTCCTGTTTAGAGATTTGAGAATTTATTCTTGATACTTATAAAACCAGAATGAATCACGATGTAAGAAGCTTGATTTGGACTCATAAATCAGTGTAGAATCACGCTGAAGTTGACTCAAGATCATAGGAGTTATGATGAAGAAGTTATCCCACTTTTAACCGAAGTGATTCCAGTTTGCCCTGTTTGGAGATTTGGGAATTTATTCTTGATACAAATAAAACCAGAATGAATCACGATGTAAGAAGCTTGATTTGGACTCATTTATCAGTGTAGAATCACCCTGAAGTTGAATCAATATCATTGGACTTATGATGAAGAAGTTATCCCACTTTTAACCGAAGTGATTCCAGTTTGCCCTCTTTGGAGATTTGGCAACTTATTCCTGATACCATTAAAACCAGAATGAATCACGTTGTAAGAAGCTTGATTTGGACTCATAAATCAGTGTAGAGTCATCCTGAAGTTGAATCAATATCATTGGACTTATGATGAAGAAGTTATCCCACTTTTAACCGTAGTGATTCCAGTTTGCCCCGTTTGGAGATTTGGCAATTTCTTCTTGATACAAATAAAACCAGAATGAATCATGATGTAAGAAGCTTGATTTGGACTCATAAATCAGTGTCGAATCACCCTGAAGTTGACTCAAGATCATTGGACTTATGATGAAGAAGTTATCCCACTTTTAACCGAAGTGATTCCAGTTTGCCCTTTTTGGAGATTTGGCAATTTATTTTTGATACAAATGAAACCAGAATGAATCACGATGTAAGAATCTTGATTTGGACTCATAAATCAGTGTCGAATCACCGTGAAGTTGACTCAAGATCATAAGAGTTATGATGAAGAAGTTATTCCACTTTTAACCGAAGTGATTCCAGTTTGCCCTTTTTGGAGATTTGGGAATTTATTCTTGATACCAATAAAACCAGAACGAATCACTATGTAAGAAGCTTGGACTCATAAATCAGTGTTAGAATCATCCTGAAGTTGAATCAATATAGTTGGACTTATGATGAAGAAGTTATCCCACTTTTAACCGTAGTGATTCCAGTTTGCCCTGTTTGGAGATTTGACAATTTCTTCTTGATAATAATAAAACCAGAATGAATCACGATGTAAGAAGCTTGATTTGGACTCATTAATCAGTGTAGAATCACCCTGAAGTTGAATCAATATCATTGGAGTTATGATGAAGAAGCTATCCCACTTTTAACCGTAGTGATTCCAGTTTGCTCTGTTTGGAGATTTGGCAATTTCTTCTTGATACTAATAAAACGAGAATGATTCATGATGTAAGAAGCTTGATTTGGACTCATTAATCAGTGTAGAATCACCCTGAAGTTGAATCAATATCATTGGAGTTATGATGAAGAAGCTATCCCACTTTTAACCATAATGATTCCAGTTTGCTCTGTTTGGAGATTTGGCAATTTCTTCTTGATACTAACAAAACGAGAATGAATCACGATGTAAGAAGCTTGATCTGGACTCATAAATCAGTGTCGAATCACCCTGAAGTTGACTCAAGATCATTGGACTTATGATGAAGAAGTTATCCCACTTTTAACCGAAGTGATTCCAGTTTACCCTGTTTGGAGATTTGGGAATTTATTCTTGATACTAATAAAACACGAATGAATCACGATGTAAGAAGCTTTATTTGAACTCATTAAACAGTGTAGAATCACCCTGAAGCTGAATCAATATCATTGGAGCTATGATGAAGAAGTTATCTCACTTTTAACCGAAGTGATTCCAGTTTGCCCTGTTTGGAGATTTGGCAATTTCTTCTTGATACAAATAAAACCAGAATGAATCATGATGTAAGAAGCTTGATTTGGAATCATAAGTCAGTGTAGAATCATCCTTAAGTTGAATCAATATCATTGGACTTATGATGAAGAAGTTATCCCACTTTTAACCGTAGTGATTCCAGTTTACCCTGTTTGGAGATTTGGCAATTTCTTCTTGATACAAATAAAACCAGAATGAATCACGATGTAACAAGCTTGATCTCGACTCATAAATCAGTTTATAATCATCCTGAAGTTGAATCAATATCATTGGACATATGATGAAGAAGTTATCCCACTTTTAACCGAAGTGATTCCAGTTTGCCCTGTTTGGAGATTTGGCAATTTCTTCTTGATACAAATAAAACCAGAATGAATCACGATGTAAGAAGCTTGATTTGGACTCATAAGTCAGAGTAGAATCATCCTGAAGTTGAATCAATATCATTGGACTTATGATGAAGAAGTTATCCCACTTTTAACCGTAGTGGTTCCAGTTTACCCTGTTTGGAGATTTGAGAATTTCTTCTTGATACAAATAAAACCAGAATGAATCACGATGTAAGAAGCTTGATCTGGACTCATAAATCAGTTTATAATCATCCTGAAGTTGAATAAATATCATTGGACTTATGATGAAGAAGTTATCCCACTTTTAACCGAAGTGATTCCAGTTTGTCCTGTTTGGAGATTTGGGAATTTATTCTTGATACTAATAAAACCAGAATGAATCACGATGTAAGAAGCTTGATTTGGACTCATTAATCAGTGTAGAATCACCCTGAAGTTGACTCAAGATCATAGGAGTTATGATGAAGAAGTTATCCCACTTTTAACCGAAGTGATTCCAGTTTGCCCTTTGGAGATTTGGCAATTTATTCTTGATACTAATAAAACCAGAATGAATCACGATGTAATAAGCTTGATTTGGACTCATAAATAAGTGTCGAATCACCCTGAAGTTGACTCAAGATCATAGGAGATATGATGAAGAAGTTATCCCAATTTTAACCGAAGTGATTTCAGTTTGTCCTGTTTGGAAATTTGGCAATTTATTCTTGATACAAATAAAATCAGAATGAATCACGATGTAAGAAACTTGATCTGGAGTCATAAATCAGTTTAGGATCATCCTGAAGTTGAATCAATATCATTGGACTTATGATGAAGAAGTTATCCCACTTTTAACCGATGTGATTCCAGTTTGCCCTGTTTGGAGATTTGGGAATTTATTCTTGATACTAATAAAACCAGAATGAATCACGATGTAAGAATCTTGATTTGGACTCATTAATCAGTGTAGAATCACCCTGAAGTTGAATCAATACCATTGGAGATATGATGAAGAAGTTATCCCACTTTTAACCGAAGTGATTCCAGTTTGCCCTGTTTGGAGATTTGGCAATTTCTTCTTGATACTAATAAAACCAGAATGAATCACGATGTAAGAAGCTTGATTTGGACTCATAAATCAGTGTCGAATCACCCTGAAGTTGACTCAAGATCATAGGAGTTATGATGAAGAAGTTATCCCACTTTTAACCGAAGTGATTCCAGTTTACCCTGTTTAGAGATTTGGGAATTTATTCTTGATACCAATAAAAACAGAATGAATCACGATGTAAGAAGCTTGATTTGGACTCATTAATCAGTGTAGAATCACCCTGAAGTTGAATCAATATCATTGGACTTATGATGAAGAAGTTATCCCACTTTTAACCGAAGTGATTCCAGTTTGCCCTCTTTGGAGATTTGGCAACTTATTCTTGATCCCATTAAAACCAGAATGAATCAAGTTGTAAGAAGCTTGATTCGTACTAATAAATCAGTGTAGAATCATCCTGAAGTTGAATCAATATCATTGGACTTATGATGAAGAAGTTATTCCACTTTTAACCGTAGTGATTCCAGTTTGCCCCGTTTGGAGATTTGGAAATTTCTTCTTGATACTAATAAAACCAGAATGAATCACGATGTAAGAATCTTGATTTGGACTCATAAATCAGTGTAGAATCATCCTGAAGTTGAATCAATATCATTGGACTTATGATGAAGAAGTTATCCCACTTTTAACCGAAATGATTTCAGTTTGCGCTGTTTGGAGATTTGGCAATTTATTCTTGATACAAATGAAACCAGAATGAATAACGATGTAAGAAGCTTGATTTAGACTCATAAATCAGTGTCAAATCACCCTGAAGTTGACTCAAGATCATAGGAGTTATGATGAAGAAGTTATCCCACTTTTAACCGAAGTGATTCCAGTTTGTCCTGTTTGGAGATTTGGGAATTTATTCTTGATACCAATAAAACCAGAATGAATCACGATGTAAGAAGCTTGATTTGGACTCATAAATCAGTGTAGAATCATCCTGAAGTTGAATCAATATCATTGGACTTATGATGAAGAAGTTATCCCACTTTTAACCGAAGTGATTCCAGTTTGCCCTCTTTGGAGATTTGGCAACTTATTCTTGATCCCATTAAAACCAGAATGAATCAAGTTGTAAGAAGCTTGATTCGTACTAATAAATCAGTGTAGAATCATCCTGAAGTTGAATCAATATCATTGGACTTATGATGAAGAAGTTATTCCACTTTTAACCGTAGTGATTCCAGTTTGCCCCGTTTGGAGATTTGGAAATTTCTTCTTGATACTAATAAAACCAGAATGAATCACGATGTAAGAATCTTGATTTGGACTCATAAATCAGTGTAGAATCATCCTGAAGTTGAATCAATATCATTGGACTTATGATGAAGAAGTTATCCCACTTTTAACCGAAATGATTTCAGTTTGCGCTGTTTGGAGATTTGGCAATTTATTCTTGATACAAATGAAACCAGAATGAATAACGATGTAAGAAGCTTGATTTAGACTCATAAATCAGTGTCAAATCACCCTGAAGTTGACTCAAGATCATAGGAGTTGTGATGAAGAAGTTATCCCACTTTTAACCGAACTGATTCCAGTTTGTCCTGTTTGGAGATTTGGGAATTTATTCTTGATACCAATAAAACCAGAATGAATCACGATGTAAGAAGCTTGATTTGGACTCATAAATCAGTGTAGAATCATCCTGAAGTTGAATCAATATCATTGGACTTATGATGAAGAAGTTATCCCACTTTTAACCGTAGTGATTCCAGTTTACCATGTTTGGAGATTTGGGAATTTATTCTTGATACCAATAAAACCAGAATGAATCACGATGTAAGAAGCTTGATTTGGACTCATTAATCAGTGTAGAATCACCCTGAAGTTGAATGAATATCATTGGAGTTATGATGAAGAAGTTATCCCACTTTTAACCGAAGTGATTCCAGTTTGCCCTGCTTGGATATTTGGCAATTTCCTCTTGATACTAATAAAACCAGAATGAACCATGATGTAAGAAGCTTGATTTGGACTCATAAATCAGTGTATAATCAACCTGAAGTTGAATCAATATCATTGGACTTATGATGAAGAAGTTATCCCACTTTTAACCGACGTGATTCCAGTTTGCCCTGTTTGGAGATTTGGGAATTTATTCTTGATACTAATAAAACCAGAATAAATCACGATGTAAGAAGCTTGATTTGGACTCATTAATCAGTGTAGAATCACCCTGAAGTTGAATCAATATCATTGGACTTATGATGAAGAAGTTATCCCACTTTTAACCGAAGTAATTCCAGTTTGTCCTGTTTGGAGATTTGGGAATTTATTCTTGATACTAATAAAACCAGAATGAATCACGATGTAAGAAGCTTGATTTGGACTCATAAATCAGAGTAGAATCACCCTAAAGTTGACTCAAGATCATAGGAGTTATGATGAAGAAGTTATCCCACTTTTAACCGAAGTGATTCCAGTTTGTCCTGTTTGGAGATTTGGGAGTTTATTCTTGATACCAATAAAACCAGAATGAATCACGATGTAAGAAGCTTGATTTGGACTCATTAATCAGTGTAGAATCACCCTGAAGTTGAATCAATATCATTGGACTTATGATGAAGAAGTTATCCCACTTTTAACCGAAGTGATTCCAGTTTGCCCTCTTTGGAGATTTGGCAACTTATTCTTGATACCATTAAAACCAGAATGAATCACGTTGTAAGAAGCTTGATTTGGACTCATAAATCAGTGTAGAATCATCCTGAAGTTGAATCAATATCATTGGACTTATGATGAAGAAGTTATCCCACTTTTAACCGTAGTGATTCCAGTTTGCCCCGTTTGGAGATTTGGCAATTTCTTCTTGATACAAATAAAACAAGAATGAATCACGATGTAAGAAGCTTTATTTGGACTCATAAATCAGTGTAGAATCATCCTGAAGTTGAATTAATATCATTGGACTTATGATGAAAAAGTTATCCCACTTTTAACCGAAGTGATTCCAGTTTCCCCTTTTTGGAGATTTGACAATTTATTCTTGATACAAATGAAACCAGAATGAATCACGATGTAAGAAGCTTGATTTGGACTCATAAATCAGTGTCGAATCACCCTGAAGTTGACTCAAGATCATAGGAGTTAGGATGAAGAAGTTATCCCACTTTTAACCGAAGTGATTCCAGTTTGCCCTTTTTGGAGATTTGGGAATTTATTCTTGATACCAATAAAACCAGAATGAATCACTATGTAAGAAGCTTGGACTCATAAATCAGTGTAGAATCATCCTGAAGTTGAATCAATATCATTGGACTTATGATGAAGAAGTTATCCCACTTTTAACCGTAGTGATTCCAGTTTACCCTGTTTGGAGATTTGAGAATTTCTTCTTGATACAAATAAAACCAGAATGAATGACGATGTAAGAAGCTTGATCTGGACTCATAAATCAGTTTATAATCATCCTGAAGTTGAATAAATATCATTGGACTTATGATGAAGAAGTTATCCCACTTTTAACCAAAGTGATTCCAGTTTGCCCTGTTTGGAGATTTGGGAATTTATTCTTGATACTAATAAAACCAGAATGGATCACGATGTAAGAAGCTTGATTTGGACTCATTAATCAGTGTAGAATCACTGAATCAATATCATTGGACTTATGATGAAGAAGTTATCCCACTTTTAACCATAGTGATTCCAGTTTACCCTGTTCGGAGATTTGGGAATTTATTCTTGATACCAATAAAACCAGAATGAATCACGATGTAAGAAGCTTGATTTGGACTTATTAATCAGTGTAGAATCACCCTGAAGTTGACTCAAGATCATAGGAGTTATGATGAAGAAGTTATCCCACTTTTAACCGAAGTGATTCCAGTTTGCCCTGTTTGGAGATTGGCAATTTATTCTTAATACTAATAAAACCAGAATGAATCACGATGTAATAAGCTTGATTTGGACCCATAAATCAGTGTCGAATCACCCTGAAGTTGACTCAAGATCATAGGAGTTATGATGAAGAAGTTATCCCAATTTTAACCGAAGTGATTCCAGTTTGTCCTGTTTGGAGATTTGGCAATTTATTCTTGATACAAATAAAACCAGAATGAATCACGATGTAAGAAACTTGATCTGGACTCATAAATCAGTTTAGGATCATCCTGAAGTTGAATCAATATCATTGGACTTATGATGAAGAAGTTATCCCACTTTTAACCGAAGTGATTCCAGTTTGCCCTGTTTGGAGATTTGGGAATTTATTCTTGATACTAATAAAACCAGAATGAATCACGATGTAAGAATCTTGATTTGGACTCATTAATCAGTGTAGAATCACCCTGAAGTTGAATCAATACCATTGGAGATATGATGAAGAAGTTATCCCACTTTTAACCGAAGTGATTCCAGTTTGCCCTGTTTGGAGATTTGGTAATTTCTTCTTGATACAAATAAAACCAGAATGAATCACGATGTAAGAAGCTTGATTTGGACTCATAAATCAGTGTCGAATCACCCTGAAGTTGACTCAAGATCATAGGAGTTATGATGAAGAAGTTATCCCACTTTTAACCGAAGTGATTCCAGTTTACCCTGTTTGGAGATTTGGGAATTTATTCTTGATACCAATAAAACTAGAATGAATCACGATGTAAGTAGCTTGATTTGGACTCATTAATCAGTGTAGAATCACCCTGAAGTTGAATCAATATCATTGGAGTTATGATGAAGAAGTTATCCCACTTTTAACCGAAGTGATTCCAGTTTGCCCTGTTTGGAGATTTGGCAATTTCCTCTTGATACAAATTGAAAGAATGAGTAGAATCTGAGTATGCAAAGGTAGAATAGAGTAGAATAGAGAGATTAGAAGAGATTAAGAGAGAAAGTAAGAGAATAGGAGCCAATTTGTTCAAGAACCCATTTGGGAGCTCAAGAACACTTAGAGAGAATAAGAAAAGAAAGAGACTCGAATTACTTGCTTAACATTAATGAACCGGGGTTACAAATATATAGGAGAGTTTATGGACAACAATCAACGGCTAAAAGATAAGGTTTCAACCCTAAGCATGTGGAGTCAAGGCCGGGGGAGCGTCTAATTTGAAATGCATGGAGGAGAAGCTTTGCACGCTTGATTCCTTTGGCATCTTGACCAGATGCTCTTGGCCAGCCTGTACAGGCGCGGACTAACCTTATCCCTAGGGTTCATTGCACTTGGACGAGTGGTGAGGTAAGTAAAGGTTGATCACACGCGGGTAACTCCTTTTCACTCTTACCCAGGTAACTTGGTTTCTCCTCTTGCCTTGGTGCACACTCAAGTGTACGGTCACTTGTACGGCCTTGTACGGTCACTTGTACGGCCACTTGTACGGACTTGTACGGACAACTCCCCCTTAAACCATTCTCCAACCTTCTTCAGTTTCCATCACATACTTGTAACCCCTTTTCTTATTTGGTTCAACACTCCCCCTCAAGCTTTGATCAAGGGAACCAATCAAGCTTGGATGTCATGAGATCTTCCTCATTAAAAACCTTGCCAAAGAAAACCCTCCTTAGGGATAAAACCTCAGGAAGGAAAAGAGTAAAGACCCCATGACAAGAGGAACTAGTTGAGCCTGGTAAGATCACTGAGCCCCAATCTGTGATGAATGGACTCAAGTGTCTTCTGTCTTGGAGCCTTAGTGAAAACATCTGCCAACTGATCTTCACTTCGTGTGTAGCAAGGTAAGATCACTCCTTGGACTATCATCTGCCTCACCTTGTGGCAGTCAACCTCAATGTGCTTGGTTCTCTCATGAAACACCGAGTTGGAGGCAATGTGGATTGCTGCTTGATTGTCACAATGCATGGTCATTGGTGTAGACTGGTTTATCTCCAAGTGCTTCAGGATTCCTTTGATCCATACTAGCTCATTAGTCAGCTTCAACATGGCCCTATACTCAGCTTCAGCACTTGAACATGATACCACCTTCTGCTTCTTGCTCTTCCAAGTAACAAGGTTCCCACCAATGAAAGTGCAATAGCCAGTGGTTGACTTCCTATCAGCTCTATCTCCAGCCCAATCCGCATCACAGTATCCCACTACTTCAGTGCTCTTGTTACACCCCATCCACACTCCTTGTTCTGGTGATCCATTTAGATACATCAAGATCCTGTTCACCATGTTCCAATGATGCTCCTTTGGTCCTTGCATATGTTGGCTCACCTGATTCACAGCAAAACAATGTCAGGACGTGTAATGGTTAAGTAGATCAACTTACCAACAAGCTTCCTATAAAGCTTTGCATCTTCAAATGGCTGGCTATCTTCAATCTCCCCCTCACGTGGCACCTTATATCCATCTTCCAAAGGTGTCTTCACTGTCTTTCCTCCAAGTTTACCTGCATCTTTCAAAAGATCAAGTGTATATTTCCTTTGTGAAAGAAACAAGCCTTCCTTGGATCTACATATCTCAATTCCAAGGAAGTATTTCATTTCACCCAAGTCTTTAATCTCAAAAACTGACTTTAAGAAGTCCTTGGTGGATTGAATTCCATCCTTGTCACTTCCTGTGATGATGATATCATCAACATATACAAGAAGAACTACAATACCTGATGGAGTGGTCAAGGAGAAGAGAGTGTGATCTAGTTCTGACTTCTTGAATCCTCTTCCATTAAGAGTTGTGCTCAACTTGGTATACCATGCTCTAGGGGATTGTTTGAGACCATATATAGCCTTCTTCAGCCTTAGCACATTCCCATCTTTAACCAAGTGCTCAAGACCCGGAGGAGGATGCATATAGACTTCATCTTCAAGCTCTCCTTGCAAGAAGGCATTCTTCACATCCATTTGCCAAAGCCCCCATTCTAGATTCACAGCAAGAGATAACACTATTCTGATTGTATGAAGCTTGGCAACAGGAGCAAACGTATCAATGTAATCCTCTCCATAGGTTTGAGTAAACCCCCTTGCAACTAGTCTGGTCTTCTTCCTATCAATCTTTCCATTTGCAAGGTACTTGATGGTGAATATCCATCTGCTGGAAACAGCCTTCTTCCCCTTTGGCAGTCTACTTTCATACCAAGTATCATTCTTGATCATTGCATCTGCCTCAGCACCAACTGATTCTCTCCATTCCTTGTCTTGCATAGCCTCTTCATAGGAACCAGGTACCTTGCTCTCATCCAGGCTAGTCATGAAAGCACAATGATCTTCAGGGTAATACGTCAGTGAGCAAGCAACTTGGGCAGGATGCTCAACTGCTTGAGCATTGTAGTACACCCGAGTGTTGATCCAGTTGGATGGAGGATTCCTTATCCTTGTACTTCTTCTCAAGGGTTGAGCCACTTCAGGTTGTTCCTCCTCAATCTCCTCTTCTTCTTCCTGGTTCATAGTTTCCCCTTCCTCATCATCATTTCCTTGATCCACACCTTGATCATGTTGTGAACCTGATTCTTCTTCCTCATCTTGATCATTAGCATTAGGTTGATTTCCCCCCTCATGATCAAGGTGGGGTTCCTGATCATTTGTATTAGTGGTAGTTGGAACTGGTTGTTGTGTACTCCCACTCTTTTGATCCTGAGATAAGTTAATCCCAAGACCCTCCAAGATGATTCTCAAGTTTGCTGCCTTATCAGACGCCAAATCCTTTAGTTCTGCTAGGTTCTTCTCCTCATAGTACCCTCTTTCTTCTATAAACTTCACATCCCTTGATATAAGCACCCTCCTGGTCACTGGATCATAACATTTGTACCCCTTCTGAGTCGATGAGTAACCAATGAACATCCCCTTTGTACTCCTTGCCTCCAACTTGTTCCTTAATTCTCCTGGTTTGTGAACAAAGCATAGACACCCAAAGACTTTGAGATGATCTAGTGCTGGTCTACATTTGTTCAAGACCTCAAATGGTGATTGGTCTCCAAGGATTTTGGTTGGAGTCCTGTTGATTAAGTAACAAGCAGTGGACACACCATCACTCCAGAATCTCTTTGGCACGTTTGCTTGGAACATCATGGACCTAGCCACTTCCATGAGATGTCTATTCTTCCTCTCGGCTACTCCATTCTGTTGTGGGGTGTAGGGACAGCTTGTTTGATGAAGAATTCCATGCTGAGATAGGTGCTGCTTGAAGGCTTGACTTGTGTACTCTCCACCATTATCTGATCTAAAAATTTTAAGCTTTGCATTAAAATGGTTAGTCACATAAGCCTGAAAGTTTCTGAATGCATCAAGCACCCTATCTTTAGATGGAATCAAGGTAATCCAGGTGTATTTCGATTTTTCATCTATGAAAGTGACAAAGTACTTATGGTTTTCCCTAGACAAACAAGGAGCAGTCCAAACATCTGAATGTATTAAATCAAAGCAGTGATCATAGATAGTAGTGGACTTTTGGAAAACAGTCTTACAATGCTTGCCTAAAATACAAGCTTCACAATCATTATTTTCAAAGATAACACCTGGAACCATTAAGTTTAAAGCTCTAACATGAGGATGTCCTAGTCTAGCATGCCACAAAGCATTCTTATTTAAAGCAGAAGCAGAAACAGAAGTAAAGGAACAATTAGGTAAAGAAGTAAGCTCTTCAAGTAAGTAAAGATCTCCTTGTGTAACTCCTTTCCCATTCACACGGCTGCTCTCAATATCCTGAAACTTCACATCATTAGGACTGAAGATAACTCTACATTTTAGATCATTAGTACACTTCTTAACTGATAACAAGCTTGATGTAAATTCAGGCAAGTAAAAAGCTCTAGATTCCTTATCAAACAGTTTCAATTTGCCTATACCCCTTATTGGAATCCTATCACCATTAGCAATCATAACATGTCCATGAGCAGGCTCTATATCTTTAATAAGACTAGTATCACTAATCATGTGATGAGATGCACTTGAATCAACTATCAATGGTTTAGACATGTTACAAGCACTAAGAGATAGACCAGCATTCCTAGATTGAGTATATGCATCAGTTTGATACTTCTAAGAGTTGTGGAATGGCTCTCAGACTATCGGTTTGTACTCGCAATGTAAGGGAGAATCCGAAATACACTAGACAAGCTTTTGGATCAAATAGGATTCAGAGAATACTTGGGTTTTTAGAAAAGAGTTTGATGTTTTATTCAGAGATTTCAACCAGAATATAAAGAGAAGAAAACTGTACATGCACAGCTTCTTGGAAACACACAAAACAATTAAAAGAAAGACTAAGTTCAAACTTGAAAATAAGAAAAGACTCTTGGTGTATTCTTGCACGAAATTAAGGATAGAAAATGGGCTTAGATTCATCAAGAGGCTTTTGTATAAGTGTTGTGTCCAAGCCTCATTAAAAACCTTGTTTGGAAAACCCAATGGGATAAACCCAAAACAAGGAAAAGAGTGCAAGTCACAACACCTCTCTTGATGAATGTCTTAGGTGGCTTGAATCACAACCAGAGTGGTTGGATAAGCACACTCTAGACTGCCCTGAATAGTGTGTAAAAGTTGATGAAGAGCTTGCTGGAATTTTGCTTGTTTAGACCTAGTCATTGGACCAACGGGTACATTTAGATCCTTGTCCTTTGTATCCTCAGGTTCAAGCTGTTCTTTAGCTCCATCTTGGACTTCTTTAAGCTCTGGTTCAAGCTGTTCCAACTCCTTAGTTCCATTGCTTTCTAAGATCACATCATCCTCTCCCACTTGAGAAGGATTTGACCTCAAATCCGTTTCATCTGCATGATAAGGAACTAAATCAGTAACATTGAAGCTTGAACTCACATTATACTTACCTTGAAGATCCAGTTGATAGGCGTTGTTGTTGATCTTCCTAATAACTTTGAAAGGACCATCTAATCTAGGCATGAGTTTGGAATTTCTTTCATTAGGAAATCTGTCCTTTCTCAGGTGTATCCAAACTAGATCTCCTTCTTCAAAGATCATTTCCTTTCTTCCTTTGTTAGCTTGCTTGGCATAGAGTTTGGTCTTGTTCTCTATATTGATCCGTGCCTTCTCATGTATCTGCTTAACAAGTTCAGCTTTCTTTTGTCCATCCAAGCTAACTCTTTCACTTAAAGGTAAAGGCATTAGATCCAAAGGTGATAAAGGATTGAAACCATAGACGATTTCAAATGGAGAGAATTTAGATGCAGAATGTTTAGCATGGTTATAAGCAAATTCTACATGTGGCAAACATTCTTCCCAAATTCTAAGGTTCTTTTTAATCAATACACGCAACAAGGTAGACAATGTTCTATTGACAACTTCAGTTTGTCCATCAGACTGTGGATTACAAGTAGTAGAGAAACACAGTTTAGTCCCTAGCTTAGACCACAAAGTTTTCCAAAAGAAGCTAAGAAACTTGGTATCTCTATCAGAAACAATTGTCCTAGGCATGCCATGAAGTCTAACAATCTCCTTAAAGAACAAACTAGCAACATTCACAGCATCATCAGTCTTATGACATGGAATGAAATGAGCCATTTTAGAAAACCTATCAACTACAACAAACACAGAATCTTTTCCAGTCTTAGTTCTAGGTAACCCAACAACGAAATCCATTGAAATGTCATGCCATGGATGCAAAGGAATTGGTAAAGGAGTATACAGACCGTGGTTTTGGATTTTGGACTTAACCTGTTTGCAAGTTACACATCGTTCACAAGTTTTCTCAACATCTCTTCTCATGTGTGGCCAGAAGAAATGTTCTTGCATTACTTTCATTGTCTTAGACACACCAAAATATCCCATAAGTCCACCTGCATGAGCTTCTTTGACAAACAGATCTCTCAAAGAGGAGTTAGGCACACATAGTCTATTTTCAAAGAAGAGAAAACCGTCACTCTTAAAGTACTTACCACGTCCAGACTTTTCACAAGAAGCATATATCTCCTTAAAATCAGAGTCAGTGGTGTATAGATTTTTGATTTGTTCAAATCCAAGTAACTTAGTTTCAAGAGTTGACAAAAGGACATACCTTCTAGATAGTGCATCAGCAACTATGTTTTCCTTACCTTTCTTGTACTTGATCACGTAGGGAAAGGTTTCGATGAATTCAATCCACCTGGCATGTCTCTTGTTTAGTTTTTGTTGTCCTTTGAGGTACTTGAGAGACTCATGGTCTGTGTGGATGACAAACTCCTTAGGCCAGAGATAGTGTTGCCATGTTTGTAAGGCCCTGACAAGCGCATAGAGTTCTTTGTCATACGTTGGATAGTTGAGAGTAGCTCCTCCAAGCTTCTCACTAAAGAAAGCTATAGGTTTCTTCTCCTGCATAAGCACAGCACCTACAACAACACCGGATGCATCACATTCTATTTCAAATGTTTTAGAAAAGTCAGGGAGAGAAAGAACTGGTGAGTTCGTAAGTTTCTCTTTTAAGGCTTGAAATGCTTCTTCATGTGCTTGTTCCCACATAAATCCCACGTTTTTCTTGATTACTTCAGTGAGTGGTGCAGCCAAGGTACTAAAGTCTTTGACAAATCTTCGGTAGAATCCGGCTAACCCATGAAAACTTCTTACTTCTCCAACTGTTTTGGGACTTGGCCAGTCTTTGATAGCTTTGATCTTGTTTTCATCAACCTGGATTCCATCTGCACTCACAACAAAACCTAAAAAGACAAGGTTATCTGCTCCAAAGGTACATTTCTTTAAATTAGCAAACAAGGATTCTGTCCTAAGCACTCCTAAAACTTTTCTAAGATGCTCAACGTGTTCATCCAAGTTCTTACTGTAAATCAGGATATCATCAAAGTAAACCACCACGAAATGTCCTATAAATGCTCTAAGAACATGGTTCATCAATCTCATGAAAGTGCTAGGTGCATTAGTTAACCCAAATGGCATTACCAACCATTCATATAACCCTTGTTTCGTTTTAAAGGCAGTTTTCCACTCATCACCCTCTTTCATCCTAATCTGGTGATACCCACTTTTTAAATCAACTTTAGAAAAGATATTTGAGCCATGCAATTCATCAAGCATGTCATCTAGTCTAGGAATGGAATGTCGATACTTTACAGTGATATTATTGATGGCTCTGCAATCGACACACATTCTCCAACTTCCATCTTTCTTTGGCACAAGCAAGACTGGAACTGCACATGGGCTCATACTCTCACGAATGTGTCCTTTTTCCATAAGCTCAGTGACTTGTTGTTGTAGTTCCTTGGTCTTTACAGGATTGGTTCTATAGGCTGGTTTGTTTGGCAGTGATGCTCCTGGAATGAAGTCAATTTGATGCTCTATCCCTCTGATAGGTGGCAATCCTTGTGGAGCTTCTTCTGGGAATACGTCTATGAACTCCTGCAAAAGCATCTGTATTTTGCTAGGAAGATCCTGCACTGGACTGGTTATGTTTAAACATTCTTTAAAAACAAACAGCAAGTGAGGTAAAGAACTTCCCTTTGGTTGAAGCAATAGATTGGCAGGCTGCTTGGTTTTTGATTCTGAGGAAGCTTTATTTTTCTTCAAGGCTATCTGATCAAGATGGACTTCTTGTGGTGTCAAAGGAACCAATACAATCTTCTTTCCCTTGAATTCAAACGAGTATCTATTTGTGAATCCATCATGAATGGTTCTTCTGTCAGATTGCCAAGGTCTTCCAAGCAGTATGTGTCCAGCATCCATTGGTAATACATCACAAAGTATCTCATCTTCATATTTCCCAATGGACAATGGTATCTTCACTTGGTGTTTCACCTCCAGCTCTCCCTCATCATTAAGCCATTGTAACTTGTAAGCGGTTGGTCTTTTCATGATCTTCAAACCAAGTTTCTCTACCATGGTTTCACTAGCAGCATTGGTACAGCTTCCTCCATCTATAACCAAACTGCATACCTTTCC
This sequence comes from Moricandia moricandioides, assembly GCA_905132885.1. Taxonomy (NCBI): domain Eukaryota; kingdom Viridiplantae; phylum Streptophyta; class Magnoliopsida; order Brassicales; family Brassicaceae; genus Moricandia; species Moricandia moricandioides. The sequence continues at coordinate 34,966 of CAJHQQ010001901.1, forward strand.
TTGAACCATACAGCGAGTATGAAACAGATTCTCTCTTTGCTCATTTCCAACAGTCTTGGTTTGCAGATTCAATGTTCTTCTTGTCACAAGTAGCTCTCCACGGGCTGGCATCTCCACTCTTTCTTCTTCAGACTCAGATTGTGCCTCTTCTTCTGATTCAATTTCTCCATTCTCTCTAATGAATATCATCCTTTTATTAGAGCAGCTGCTGGCATAGTGTCCATAGCCCTTACATTTGTAACACTGTATATCTCGGGTTTTGGCTGCAGTGGCTACCTCCTTTCCTTTTGTACTCTGTTCTTCTACTTTAGGCTTGGAGAATGGTTTGGAATCTCTGGTCTTTTCGTCCTTTTGGTAGTGTGGCTTGCTGGCTCCATAGCTAGACTTGTAACTCCTTCGTTTTAGCTGTTGTTCAAACATAATGGCCTTGTGCAGAAGTTCCTCCATTTCTACATAATGATGAACTTCAAGCCTGTCCATGATGTCTCGGTTTAATCCTCCGATGAACCTGGCCATGGTTGCTTCTCTGTCTTCTTGTATATCGACCCTCAGCATAAGAGTCTCCATTTCTTTGTAATATTCCTCAACTGATCTACTCCCTTGAGACAGTGTTCTGAGCTTGAAATGTAGTTCTCTGTGATAATGGCTTGGTACAAATCTTTTCCTCATGATCACTTTCATCTGATTCCACGTTTCTATAGGGAAGTCTCCTGCCCTTCTCCTGCTTTTACGAGATTATCCCACCAACTCAGAGCATACTCTTTGAACTTAGTAGGAGCAAGCTTTAGTTTATATTCTTGAGTGTAATCTCTGCAATTGAACACAAGTTCAATCTTCTTTTCCCATTCCAGATACTCTTCTGGATCAGCGGTGCCTTTAAGCTCTGGAATCTTCAGTTTCAACCCTCCTAGAGGATCACTATTTTGGGGCCTTTCTTCTCTCTCACGCCTCCTTCTTCTGGTGCCATTGGTTCTGTTGGAATGGCTATAATAGCTTTCTGAGGTAGACTGGTTTGGACTCCTCCTAGATCTCTCACGTTCTGAATGAACAACCTCAGCTCTGAAGTTTTCTAGTTTCTGATCCATCAAAGCAGACATCTGTGCAGTTAAGGCTTCCAGTAGAAGTTTATCCATTCCATTGTTCCGATTATCTTCTTCCCCCATGTTTCCTGACAAGTTCCAATCACTAAACCAGTAAAGATGTCCACAGAAACAGAAAACAATAAAAAAAATGAACTTGGAAAAACAAGATCAGATTCAGATTTCTATAAGAACCCTAATTCTTTCTCTGCAAATTTCGTGGATCAAGTTTAGTTATTTAACACGTTCAACACTTGTTCTAGATAGATTAGACCCTAATAAACACGTTTCTAAAAAGATTTAAACTTTAGAACAGATTCGATCATAGAATACGAAAAGTCTAAAAGTTGCAGAACTGGAAAAACACAACCTGATGATGGAGATCTGCTCTGATACCACTTGATATGATCCTGGGTGAGAGGATCACGTCCCTGAATGCTCTCCAACGATTGTGATGATGTGATAAGCAATGAATTGAGTTGATACTTCTAAGAGTTGCGGAATGGCTCTCAGACTATCGGTTTGTACTCGCAATGTAAGGGAGAATCCGAAATACACTAGACAAGCTTTTGGATCAAATAGGATTCAGAGAATACTTGGGTTTTTAGAAAAGAGTTTGATGTTTTATTCAGAGATTTCAACCAGAATATAAAGAGAAGAAAACTGTACATGCACAGCTTCTTGGAAACACACAAAACAATTAAAAGAAAGACTAAGTTCAAACTTGAAAATAAGAAAAGACTCTTGGTGTATTCTTGCACGAAATTAAGGATAGAAAATGGGCTTAGATTCATCAAGAGGCTTTTGTATAAGTGTTGTGTCCAAGCCTCATTAAAAACCTTGTTTGGAAAACCCAATGGGATAAACCCAAAACAAGGAAAAGAGTGCAAGTCACAACACCTCTCTTGATGAATGTCTTAGGTGGCTTGAATCACAACCAGAGTGGTTGGATAAGCACACTCTAGACTGCCCTGAATAGTGTGTAAAAGTTGATGAAGAGCTTGCTGGAATTTTGCTTGTTTAGACCTAGTCATTGGACCAACGGGTACATTTAGATCCTTGTCCTTTGTATCCTAAGGTTCAAGCTGTTCTTTAGCTCCATCTTGGACTTCTTTAAGCTCTGGTTCAAGCTGTTCCAACTCCTTAGTTCCATTGCTTTCTAAGATCACATCATATGTGAGGTTACTTTGGCTTGATCTTCTTGGATAGGCGCAACTGGTTCTGGTTCTGCCACTTTAAAGTTTTGAAACAGTAGTTACTGGTTCTTGATGCTGTGTTTCAATGGGTGGACGTGCTGTGTTGGTCCTTTTGATTTGCTTCTCCACATCCATTATTACTTGTAACAATGCCTCCTTATCCTTTTCACTGAATAAACAGAATTGCTTATCTTCTTTAAATGGCTTAGAGACTGTCTTCTCCTTGCTCTAACAGATTGTTGCCTTGCTAGATGTGACTTCCTTCATTGGAGATATCAGAGAGATGTGGCCTTTGGATGCATACTTGTCCCTTAGTATCAATTTCAGACTCTCCCAATTTGTGATAGTTGGTTCCTTGTAGAACCTGCGATCATCTTCTTCTTGCAACCACCACTTATAAGCACTTCCTTTGAGTTGAGAAATAGCAAAAGCTAATCTTTCCTTCTTCATGATTCTGTTGTAACGCATCCACATGTCTATGGTTCTCTCCCACTCCAGATAGTCACTTTTTCCTGAAAAAGCATAGAGTCGAACATCAGTAACTGGTTTATAATCAGAATAAAGATCAATGGATTTAGGAATGAAAGAAGATTGGTGTGGTCTGCTCCATGTGTTGGCTGATGGCTTGATATGTTGTTCTCCACGACATGCATCTTCTTCTTTAAACCTCTTATGCTTGCTTGATTTGTATTGAACAAAATCTGGTGGTTTAGGCTTAAGGCTTTGAATTTTCATTGATGATCTCTGCCTCATCCTTTTCTCCATAAGTTCATCATGTTCTTGCTGAGCTTCCATTCTGAATTTCATTATCTTCTGCAAAGTAGAAGTCTTGGCAATGTTGATTCCTCTTTGTCGATTTCTTTCCATGGTACCTGAAACAGAAAACAACACACAGCAGTAACAAGTTCTAAAGAAAACAAACAATCGAATTTCAAAACAAAAACATATTCAAAACGAAATCAAACCCTACACTTCTCAGATCAATTTCGAACTCAACATATGACAAGAACAAATCAAAACAAATCAGAACAGAATAGATCAACTTCTCAATACTGAAACAAATCAATTTCTGCAAACCCTAAACATATTCAAATAAAGCAATCGCTAACTTCTGCAACAAGAATCCGAAAAGTTTTAATCAGAAACAAGATCAAGGAACCCTAATTTATCAGATTTTCGACACAGAACACACAGATCTACTAATTTCCAGACTGAATATGAAGAGACCAAAACGAAAATCAATGAGAAATCAAATAATTCCCTTCCAGAGTTGCTCTGATACCACTTGATAAGATCCTAGGATGCTCTCTGGAACAGATGGGATAGATCCTTGCATAAACGAATCAGAGACTCAAGTTTATCAAGGTGTGTAGATCGAATGGTGACACAAGAGGGATGGATGATCTCTTGATACTCCTAGGCGACTGATCTGGATATGACACACCAAATAAGAAGCCCTTAACTCTGGATATTACACACCAGAAACCTTAAGCAATCTCGACAGAGAAGTAAGGAAGAAGAAACAAGTTTTTGACTGAAATATTTTATGGTTTATTACTCAATTTCGTCCAGCATATAAAGGGAGAAGGCTGTACATGCATAGCATCTCGAAAACAAAAGAAAAGACGGCCAAGAGGCTCCTCTCGAAAATACATAGAGACTAAATGAAAAACATAGGATAAAATATAACATAAGGTCGGTCCAAGGTGTAACCGAGATGCATCATCTAGGGAATGTGAGAAGTAGTCTTGTGGCCTCGTTAAAAATCTCCCTCCGTAAAACCCATTGGGACAAAACCAAAGTGAGGAAAAGAGTACACACAATCCTACTTGCCTAGATGATGATCAGCTTGAAGGTGGAATGGTTTGAATAATGGTTAAGGTGTCTTGGATGATCAAGCTTCAACCAAGACCAATGTATTCTTCTTGTTTCAAAGCACTCTTCAATGTTGCATCCTCAGCTACAAACTCTTCAGGCTCAGGTTCATGCTTCCATTCCTTGGTGCTTTCCATGATCACATCAATAGGAGTTATGATGAAGAAGTTATCCCACCTTTAACCGAAGTGATTCCAGTTTGCCCCGTTTGGAGATTTGGGAATTTATTCTTGATACTAATAAAACCAGAATAAATCACGATGTAAGAAGCTTGATTTGGACTCATTAATCAGTGTAGAATCACCCTGAAGTTGAATCAATATCATTGGACTTATGATGAAGAAGTTATCCCACTTTTAACCGAACTGATTCCAGTTTGCCCTGTTTGGAGATTTGGAATTTATTCTTGATACTAATAAAACCAGAATGAATCACGAAGTAAGAAGCTTGATTTGGACTCATTAATCAGTGTATAATCACCCTGAAGTTGAATCAATATCATTGGAATTATGATGAAGAAGTTATCCCACTTTTAACCGTAGTGATTCCAGTTTACCCTGTTTGGAGATTTGGCAATTTATTCTTGATACAAATAAAACCAAAATGAATCACGATGTAAGAAACTTGATCTGGACTCATAAATCAGTTTAGAATCATCCTGAAGTTGAATCAAGATCATAGGAGTTATGATGAAGAAGTTATCCCACTTTTAACCGAAATGATTCCAGTTTGCCCTGTTTGGAGATTTGGGAATTTATTTTTGATACTAATAAAACCAGAATGAATCACGATGTAAGAAGCTTCATCTGGACTCATTAATCAGTGTAGAATCACCCTGAAGTTGAATCAATATCATTGGAGTTATGATGAAGAAGTTATCGCACTTTTAACCGAAGTGATTCCAGTTTGCCCTGTTTGGAGATTTGGCAATTTCTTCTTTGATATAGGCACCAAATGGCACCTAACTCAACTTGGACTAAAGGGAAAGATGGACCAGGAAACCGGTATAGGAGTGACTTGAAATGGATGGGGAATGAAAGGATGTGTAGATGGAATGGATTCCGGTTGCTTGATGATTGAATAGAACCAATGGAGGATGGGAAACAACAAATGGTTGTATAACCAACTTGTTATCTCACTGGATGGATGATGGTGTGTAGATGGAGTGTGGATCCAAGCTGCTTGTTCATGGAGTCCTTGGTGGTTATTCAAGAAGAAGAAGCAACCATAGGCTGAGCATGAAGATGGTACTCAGAGAGTTTGTAATCTGGGTAAATCCGAGCACTTAAACCCAAAGAAGGTTGGGTGAAAGGGGGAGAGATCCAACATCAGTGTGAGATGAGCTAGAAAGAGCTCAAAGAAGCTTTGTGATGTGCAATGGAATGTCGATGAGACTTGCAATCACAGTGAGGGCCTGATCCATGGTCTTTGTGGTCCACACAATGATCCCAAGACACAAAGACCCACTGGCAATCCCTAGGCCTTGAGGACTTTACTCTTTTCCCTCATCAAAAGGTTTTTATAACAATTAATTCAACTTCTAGGTGATTATACACTGATTTATGAGTCCAATTCAAGCTTCTTATATCGTGATTCATTCCGGTTTGATTAGAATCAAGAAGAAATTGCCAAATCTCCAAACATGGTAAACTAGAATCACTTTAAAAGTGGGATAACTTCTTCATCATAACTCCAATGATATTATTTCAACATATGGGTGATTATACAATTATATATGAGTCCAATTCAAGCTTCTTATATCCTGAATATTTACGGTTTGATTAGAATCAAGAAGAAATTGCCAAATCTCCAAACAGGGTAAACTGGAATCACTTCGGTTAAAATGAAGATAATTTTTTCATCGTAACTCCTATGATATTTATTAAACTTCAGGGTGATTATCAACTGATTTATTATTCCAAATCAATCTATTTACATTCTGATTCATTCTGGTTTGATAAAAATCACGAATAAATTGCCAAATCTCCAAACAGGATAAACTGGAATCACTTCGGTTAAAAGTGGGATAACTTCTTAATCATAACTCCTATGATATTTATTCAACTTCAGGGTGATTATCCACTGATTTATGAGTCCACATCAAGCTTCTTAGATCATGATTCATTATTGTCTGATTAGAATCAAGAAGATATTGCCAAATCTCCAAACATGATAAACTGGAATCACTTCGGTTAAAAGTAGGTTAACTTCTTCATCATAACTCCTATGATATTAATTCAACTTCTGGGTGATTATACACTGATTTATGAGTCCAATTCAAGTTTCTTATATTGTGATTCATTCGGGTTGGATTAGAATCAAGAAGAAATTGCCAAATATCCAAACATGGTAAATTAGAATCACTTCGGTTAAAAGTGGGATAACATCTTCATCATAACTCCTATGATATTGTTTAAAAATTTAGGTGATTATACACTGATTTTATGAGTCCAATTCAAGCTTCCTATATCGTGATTCTTTCCGGTTTGATTAGAATCAAGAAAAAATTACCACATATCCAAACACGATAAACTGGAATAGCTTCGGTTAAAAGTGGGATAACTTCTTCATCATAACTCTTATGATATTAATTCAACTTCTAGGTAATTATAAACTGTTTTATGAGTTTAATTTAAGCTTCTTATATCGTGATTCATTCTGGTTTGATTAGAATAAAGAAGAAATTGTCAAATCTCCAAACAGGATAAATTGGAATCACTTCGGTTAAAAGTGGGATAACTTCTTCATCATAACTCCTCTGATATTGATTCAACATCTGGGTGATTATACACTTATTTATGATTCCAATTCAAGCTTCTTATATCGTGATTATTTCTGGTTTGATTAGAATCAATAAGAAATTGTCAAATCTCCAAATATGGTAAACAGTAATCACTTCGGTTAAAAGTGGAATAATTTCTTCATCATAACTCCTATGATATTGATTCAAATTCATGGTGATTATCCAATGATTTATGAGTCAACATAAAGCATCTTATATCGTGTTTAATTCTTGTTTCATTAGAATCAAGAAGAAATTCTCAAATCTCCAAAAAAGGTAAATTGGAATCATTCTGTTAAAAGTGGGATAACTTCTTCATCATAACTCTTATATATTGATTCAACTTCGGGGTGATTATACACTCATTTATGAGCACAAATCAATCTTCTTATATCGTGATTCTTGTCGGTTTTATTAGAATCAATAAGAAACTGCTAAATCTTCAAACAAGGTAAACTGGAATCACGTTGGTTAAAAGTGGGATAACTTTTTCATGATAACTCCTATGATATTGTTTCAACTTCAGTGTGATTATACACTGATATATGAGTCCACAACAAGCTTCTTAGATCGTGATTATTTCCAGTTTGATTAGAAGAAAGAAGAAGTTGCCAAATATCCAAACAAGGTAAACTAGAATGACTTCGGTTAAAAGTGAGATATCTTCTTCATCATAATTCCTATGATATTAATTCAACTTCTGGGTGATTATAAACTGATTTATGATTCCAATTCAAGCTTCTTATATCGTGATTCATTCTGGTTTGATTAGAAAGAAGAAGAAATTCCCAAATCTCCAAACAGAGTAAACTGAAATCACTTCGGTTAAAAGTGGGATAACTTCTTCAACATAACTCCTATGATATTAATTAAACTTCTGGGTGATTATACAACGATTAATGAATCTAATTCAAGCTTTTTATATCCTTATTCTTGCTGGTTTGATTAGAATCAAGAAGAAATTTGCAAATCTCAAAACAGGATAAACTGAAATCACTTCGGCTAAAGTGGGATAACTTCTTCATCACAACTCCTATGATATTGATTCAACTTCAGGGTGATTATACACCTCATTTATGAGCAAAAATCATGCTTATTAGATCATGATTCGTTCTGGTTTGATTAGTAGCAAGAAGAATTGCCAAATCTCCAAACACGATAATCTAGAATCACTTCGGTTAAAATGAAGATAACTTCTTCATCATAACTCCTATTATTTGGATTCAACTTCAGGGTGATTATCCACTGATTTATGAGTCCCAACCAAGCTATTTATATTCTGATGCATTCTGGTTTGATTAGAATCACGAGTAAATTACTAAAACTCCAAAAAAGGTAAACTGCAATCACTTCGGTTAAAACTGGGATAACTTCTTCATCATAACTCCTATGATAATGATTCAACTTCAGGGTGATTATCCACTGATTTATTAGTCCAAATTAAGATTTTTACATCTTGATACATTCTGGTTTGATTTGAATCAAGAAGAAATTCTCAAATCTCCAAACATGGTAAACTGGAATCACTTCAGTTAAATGTGGGATAACTTCTTCATCATAACTCTTATGATATGGATTCAACTTCAGGGTGATTATCCACTGATTTATGAGTCCACATCAAGCTTCTTAGATTGTTAGTCATTATTTTTTTATTAGAATCAAGAAGATATTGCCAAATCTCCAAACATTGTAAACTGGAATCACTTCGGTTAAAAGTGGGATAACTTCTACATCATAACTCCTATGATATTGAATTAACTTCACAGTGATTATCCAATGATTTATGAGTCCACATCAAGATTATTGGATAGTGATTCATTCTTTTTTGATTAGAATCAAGAAGATATTGTGAAATCCCCAAACATGGTAAATTAGAATCACTTCGGTTAAAAGTGGGATAACTTCATCATCATAACTCTTATAATATTTATTCAACTTCAGGGTGATTATCCTCTGATTTATGAGTCTACATCAATATTCTTAGATCGTGATTCATTCTTGTTGCATTAGAATCAAGAAGATATTGCCAAATCTCCAAACAGGATAAACTGGAATCACTTCGGTTAAAAGTGGGATAAATTCTTCATCATAACTCCTATGATAAAGCTTACAATATCGAGATTCTTTCCGGTTTGATTAAAATCAAGAAGAAATTGCTAAATATCCAAACAGGCTAAGCTGGAATCACTTCGGTTAAAAGTGGGATAACTTCTTCATTATAACTCCTACGGTATTAATTCAAATTATGGGTCATTATACACTGATTTATGATTCCAATTCAAGCTTCTTATATCGTGATTCATTCTGGTTTGATTAGAATCAAGAAGAAATTACCAAATTTCCAAACAGGGTAAACTGGACTCACTTCGGTTAAAAATGGGATAACTTCTTCATCATAACTCCTATGAAATTGATTCAACATCTGGGTGATTAGAAACTGATTTATGAGTCCAATTAGAGCTTCTTATATCGTGATTTTTTCTGGTTTGATTAGAATCAAGAAGAAATTGCCAAATCTCCAAACATGGTAAACTGGAATCACTTTGGTTAAAATGAAGATAACTTCTTCATCATAACTCCTATAATATTTATTCAACTTCAGGGTGATTATCCATTGATTTATGAGTCCACATCAATCTTCTTATATCGTGATTCATTCTTGTTGCATTAGAATCAAGAAGATATTGCCAAATCTCCAAACAGGGTAAACTGGAATCACTTCGGTTAAAAGTGGGATAACTTCTTCATCATAACTCCTATGATATTGTTTCTACATTTGAGTGATTATACTCTGACTTATGAGTCCAATTAGAGCTTCCAATATCGTGATTCTTTCCGGTTTGATTAGAATCAAGAAGAAATTGCCAAATATCCAAACAGGCTAAACTGGAATCACTTCGGTTAAAAGTGGGATAACTTCTCCATCATAACTCCTATGATATTAATTCAAATTCTGGGTGATTATAAACTGATTTTTTAGTCCAATTCAAGCTTCTTATATCGTGATTCATTCTGGTTTGATTCGAATCAAGAATAAATTACCAAATCTCCAAACATGGTAAACTGGAATCACTTCGGTTAAAAGTGGGATAAATTCTTCATCATAACTCCTATGATATTGATTCAACATCTGGGTGATTATACAGTGATTTATGAGTCCAATTAAAGCTTATTATATCACGAATTTTTCTGGATTGATTAGAATCAAGAAGAAGTTGTCAAATCCAAAAAGGATAAAGTGGAATTACTTCGGTTAAAAGTGGGATAACATCTTCATCATAACTCCTATGATACTTATTCAACTTCAGGGTGATTATCCACTGATTTATGATTCCAAATCAATATTTTTACATTCTGATTCATTCTGGATTGATTAGAATCACGAAAAAATTGTCAAATCTCCAAACAGGGTAAACTGGAATCACTTCGGTTAAAAGTGGGATAACTTCTTCATCATAACTCCTATGATATTTATTCAACTTCATGGTGATTATCCACTGATTTATGAGTCCACATCAAGCTTCTTAGATCGTGATTCATTCTAGTTTGATTAGAATCAAGAAGATATTGCCAAATCTCTAAACAGGGTAAACTAGAATCACTTCGGTTAAAATGAAGATAACTTGTTCATCGTAACTCCTATGTTATTGATTCAACTTCAAGGTGATTATCTACTTATTTATGAGTCCCAATAAAGCTTTTTATGTAATGATACATTCTTGTTTGATTAGAATCAAGAAGAAATTCCCAAATCTCCAAACAGGGTAAACTGGAATCGCTTCGATTAAAAGTGGGATAACTTCTTCATCATAACTCCTATGATATTGATTAAAATTTATGGTGATTATCCACTGATTTATGATTTCACATAAAGCATCATAGATCGTTATTCATTCTTCTTTGCTTAGAATCAATAAGAAATTCCCAAATCTCCAAACAGGATAAATTGTAATCACTTCGGTTAAAAGTGGGATAATTTCTTCATCATAAATCCTATGATATTGATTCAACTTCATGGTTATTATACTCTCATTTATGAAAAAAAATAAAGCTTCTTATATCGTCATTCATTCTTGTTTGATTAGAATCAATAAGAAATAGTCAAATATCCAAACAGGGTAAACTAGAATCACTTCGGTTAAAATGTAGATAACTTGTTCATCATAACTCCTACGATATTGATTCAACTTCAAGGTTTTTATCCACTGATTTATGAGTCCAAATCAAGATTTATAAGTCTTGATACATTCTGGTTTGATTAGAATCAAGAAGAAATTCCCAAATCTCCAAACATGGTAAACTGGAATCGCTTCGATAAAAAGTGGGATAACTTCTTCAACATAACTCCTGTGATATTAGTTCAACTTATGGGTGATTATACACTGATTTATGAGTCTAATTCAATCTTATTATATCGTTATTCTTGCTGGTTTTATTAGAATCAAGAAGAAATTGCAAAATCTCAAAACAAAATAACCTGGAATCACTTCGGTTAAAAGTGGGATAACTTCTTCATCATAACTCCTATGATATTGAATCAAATTCAGGGTTATTATCCACTGATTTATGAGTCCAAATCAAGATTTTTACATTCTGATTCATTCTGGTTTGATTAGAATCACGAATAAATTGTCAAATCTCCAAACATGGTAAACTGTAATCACCTCGATTTAAAGTGGGATAACTTCTTTTTAAAAACTCCTATGATATTTATTCAACTTCAGGGGGATTATCTACCGATTTATGAGTCCACATCAATCTTCTTAGATTGTGATTCATTCTAGTTTTATTAGAATCAATAAGATATTGCCAAATCTGCAAACTAGGTAAACTTGTATCACTTCGGTTAAAAGTTGGATAACTTCTTCATCATAACTCCTATGATATTGATTCAAATTCATGGTGATTATCCACTCATTTATGAGCACAAATAAAGCTTCTTAGATCGTGTTTCGTTCTGGTTTGATATGAATCAAATTGAAATTACCAAATATCCAAAGAGGGTAAACTGGGATCACTTCGGTTAAAATGAAGATAACTGCTTCATCATAACTCCTATGATATTGATTAAACTTCAGGGTATTTATCCACTGATTTATGATTCCAAATCAAGATTTTTACATTCTGATTCATTCTGGTTTGATAAGAATCACGAATAAATTGTCAAATCTCTAAACATGGTAAACTAGAATCACTTCTGTTTAAAGTGGGATAACTTCTCCATCATTACTCCTATGATATTGATTCAACTTCAGGGTGATTATCCATTGATTTATGATTCCACATCAATCTTCTTAGATCGTGATTCATTCTTGTTGCATGAGAATCAAGAAGATATTGCCAAATCTCCAAACAGGGTAAACTGGAATCACTTCGGTTAAAAGTGGGATAACTTCTTCATCATAACTCCTATGATATTGTTTCAACATTTGAGTGATTATACACTGACTTATGTCTCCAATTAAAGCTTCCAATATCGTGATTCTTTCCGGTTTGATTAGAATCAAGAAGAAATTGCCAAATATCCAAACAGGCTAAACTGGAATCACTTCGGTTAAAAGTGGGATAACTTCTCCATCATAACTCCTATGATATTATTTCAAATTTTGGGTGATTATACACTGATTTATGAGTCCAATTCAAGCTTCTTCTATCTTGATTCATTCTGGTTTGATTAGAATCAAGAAGAAATTACCAAATCTCCAAAAAGGGTAAACTGGAATCACTTTGGTTAAAAGTGGGATAACTTCTTCATCATAACTCCTATTATATTGATACAACATCTGGGTGATTATACACTGATTTATGAGTCCAATTAAAGCTTCTTATATCATGAATTTTTCTGGATTGATTATAATAAAGAAGAAATTGTCAAATCTCCAAACAGGGTAAACTGGAATCACTTCGGTTAAAATGAAGATAATTTCTTCATCATAACTCCTATGATACTTATTCAACTTCAGGGTGATTATCCACTTATTTATGATTCCAAATCAAGATTTTTACATTTCGATTCATTATGGATTGATTAGAATCACGAAAAAATTGTCAAATCTCCAAACAGGGTAAACTGGAATCACTTCGGTTAAAATGAAGATAACTTGTTCATCATAACTCCTATGATATTGATTCAACTTTAGGGTTTTTATCCACTGATTTATGAGTCCAAATCAAGATTTATAAGTCTTGATACATTCTGGTTTGATTAGAATGAAGAAGAAGTTCCCAAATCTCCAAACATGGTAAACTGGAATCGATTCGATTAAAAGTGGGATAACTTCTTCAACATAACTCCTGTGATATTAGTTCAACTTATGGGTGATTATACACTGATTTATGAGTCTAATTCAATCTTATTATATCGTTATTCTTGCTGGTTTGATTAGAATCAAGAAGAAATTGCAAAATCTCAAAACAAAATAACCTGGAATCACTTCGGTTAAAAGTGGGATAACTTCTTCATCATAACTCCTATGATATTGATTCAACTTCAGGGTTATTATCCACTGATTTATGAGTCCAAATCAAGATTTTTACATTCTGATTCATTCTGGTTTGATTAGAATCACGAATAAATTGTCAAATCTCCAAACATGGTAAACTGTAATCACCTCGATTTAAAGTGGGGTAACTTCTTTTTAAATACTCCTATGATATTTATTCAACTTCAGGGGGATTATCTACCGATTTATGAGTCCACATCAATCTTCTTAGATTGTGATTCATTCTTGTTTGATTAGAATCAATAAGATATTGCCAAATCTCCAAACTAGGTAAACTTGAATCACTTCGGTTAAAAGTGGGATAACTTCTTTATCATAACTCCTATGATATTGATTCAACATTTGGGTGATTAAACAGTGATTTATGAGTCCAATTCAAGCTTCCTATATCATGATTCTTTTCGGTTTGATTAGAATCAAGAAGAAATTGTCAAATCTCCAAACATGGTAAAACTGGAAGCACTGTGGTTAGAAGTGGGATAACTTCTTCATCATAACTCCTATGATATTGTTTCAACTTCAGGGTAATTATCCGCTGATATATGAGTCCACATCAAGCTTCTTAGATCGTGATTCATTCCTGTTTGATTAGAATCAAGAAGATATTGCCAAATCTCCAAACATGGTAAATTGGAATCACTTAGGTTAAAAGTGGGATAACTTCTTCATCATAACTCCTATGATATTGGTTCAACATTTGGGTGATTATACACTGATTTATGAGTCCAATTCAAGCTTTCTATATCGTGATTCTTTCTGGTTTGATTAGAATAAAGAAGAAATTGCCAAATATCCAAACAGGGTAAATTGGAATCACTTCGGTTAAAAGTGGGATATCTTCTTCATCATAACTCCTATGATACTAATTCAACTTCTTGGTGATTATAAACTGATTTATGAGTCCAATTCAAGCTTCTTATATCGTGTTTCATTCTAGTTTGATTAGAATCAAGAAAAAATTTCTAAATCTCCAAACAGGGTAAACTGAAATCACTTCGGTTAAAAGTTGGATAACTTCTTCATCATAACTCCTATGATATTGATTCAAATTCATGGTGATTATCCACTCATTTATGAACACAAATAAAGCTTCTTAGATCGTGATTCGTTCTGGTTTGATTTGAATCAAGTAGAATTTACCAAATATCCAAAGAGGGTAAACTGGAATCACTTCGGTTAAAATGAAGATAACTGCTTCATCATAACTCCTATGATATTGATTAAACTTCAGGGTATTTATCCACTGATTTATGAGTCCAAATCAAGATTTTTACATTCTGATTCATTCTGGTTTGATAAGAATCACGAATAAATTGTCAAATCTCTAAACATGGTAAACTAGAATCACTTCTGTTTAAAGTGGGATAACTTCTTCATCATTACTCCTATGATATTGATTCAACTTCAGGGTGATTATCCATTGATGTATGATTCCACATCAATCTTCTTAGATCGTGATTCATTCTTGTTGCATTAGAATCAAGAAGATATTGCCAAATCTCCAAACAGGGTAAACTGGAATCACTTCGGTTAAAAGTGGGATGACTTCTTCATCATAACTCCTATGATATTTTTCAACATTTGAGAGATTCTACACTGACTTATGTGTCCAATTAAAGCTTCCAATATCGTGATTCTTTCCGGTTTGATTAGAATCAAGAAGAAATTTCCAAATATCCAAACAGGCTAAACTGGAATAACTTCGGTTAAAAGTGGGATAACTTCTCCATCATAACTCCTATGATATTATTTCAAATTTTGGGTGATTATACACTGATTTATGAGTCCAATTCAAGCTTCTTATATCGTGATTCATTCTGGTTTGATTAGAATCAAGAAGAAATTACCAAATCTCCAAAAAAGGTAAACTGGAATCACTTCAGTTAAAAGTGGGATAACTTCTTCATCATAACTCCTATTATATTGATACAACATCTGGGCGATTATACACTGATTTATGAGTCCAATTAAAGCTTCTTATATCGTGAATTTTTCTGGATTGATTATAATCAAGAAGAAATTGTCAAATCTCCAAACAGGGTAAACTGGAATCACTTCGGTTAAAATGAAGATAATTTCTTCATCATAACTCCTATGATACTTATTCAACTTCAGGGTGATTATCCACTTATTCATGATTCCAAATCAAGATTTTTACATTCTGATTCATTATGGATTGATTAGAATCACGAAAAAATTGTCAAATCTCCAAACAGGGTAAACTGGAATCACTTCGGTTAAAATGAAGATAACTTGTTCATCATAACTCCTATGATATTGATTCAACTTCAGGGTTTTTATCCACTGATTTATGAATCCAAATCAAGATTTATAAGTCTTGACACATTCTGGTTTGATTAGAATGAAGAAGAAGTTCCCAAATCTCCAAACATGGTAAACTGGAATCGCTTTGATTAAAAGTGGGATAACTTCTTCAACATAACTCATGTGATATTAGTTCAACTTCTGGGTGATTATACACTGAGTTATGAGTCTAATTCAATCTTATTATATCGTTATTCTTGCTCTTTTGATTAGAATCAAGAAGAAATTGCAAAATCTCAAAACAGGATAACCTGGAATCACTTCGGTTAAAAGTAGGATAACTTCTTCATCATAACTCCTATGATATTGATTAAACTTCAGGGTTATCTTCCACTGATTTATGAGTCCAAATCAATATTTTTACATTCTGATTCATTCTGATTTGATTAGAATCACGAATAAATTGTCAAATCTCCAAACATGGTAAACTGTAATCACCTCGATTAAAAGTGGGTAACTTCTTTTTAAAAACTCCTTTGATATTTATTCAACTTCAGGGGGATTATCTACCGATTTATGAGTCCACATCAATCTTCTTAGATTGTGATCCATTCTTGTTTGATTAGAATCAATATGATATTGCCAAATCTCCAAACTAGGTAAACTTGAATCACTTCGGTTAAAAGTGGAATAACTTCTTTATCATAACTCCTATGATATTGATTCAACATTTGGGTGATTATATATTGATTTATGAATCCAATTCAAGCTTCTTATATCATGATTCTTTCCGGTTTGATTAGAATCAAAAAGAAATTGCCAAATCTCCAAACATGGTAAATTGGAATCACTTTGGTTAAAAGTGGGATAACTTCTTCATCATAACTCCTATGATATTGTTTCAACTTCAGGGTAATTATCAATTGATATATGAGTCCACATCAAGCTTCTTAGATCATGATTCATTCTTGTTTGATTAGAATCAAGAAGATATTGCCAAATCTCCAAACATGGTAAATTGGAATCACTTAGGTTAAAAGTGGGATAACTTCGTCATCATAACTCCTATGATATTGGTTCAACATTTGGGTGATTATACACTGATTTATGAGTCCAATTCAAGCTTTCTATATCGTGATTCTTTCCGGTTTGATTAGAATAAAGAAGAAGTTGCCAAATATCCAAACAGGGTAAACTAGAATCACTTCGGTTAAAAGTGGGATATCTTCTTCATCATAACTCCTATGATACTAATTCAACTTCTTGGTGATTATAAACTGATTTATGAGTCCAATTCAAGCTTCTTATATCGTGATTCATTGTGGTTTGATTAGAATCAAGAAGAAATTTCTAAATCTCCAAACAGGGTAAACTGAAATCACTTCGGTTAAAAGTTGGATAACTTCTTCATCATAACTCCTATGATATTGATTCAAATTCATGGTGATTATCCACTCATTTATGAGCACAAATAAATCTTCTTAGATCGTGATTCGTTCTGGTTTGATTTGAGTCAAATAGAAATTAACAAATATCCAAACAAGGTAAACTGGAATCACATCGGTTAAAATGAAGATAACTTCTTCATCATAACTCCTATGATATTGATTCAACTTCAGGGTATTTATCCACTGATTTATGTGTCCAAATCAAGGTTTTTACATTTTGATTCATTCTTGTTGCATTATAATCAAGAAGATATTGCCAAATCTCCAAACAGGGTAAACTCGAATCACTTCGGTTAAAATTGGGATAACTTCTTCATCATAACTCCTATGATATTGTTTCGACATTTCAATGATTATATACTGACTTATGAGTCCAATTAAAGCTTCCAAAATCGTGATTCTTTCCGGTTGATTAGAATCAAGAAGAAATTGCCAAATATCCAAACAGGCTAAACTGGAATCACTTCGGTTAAAAGTGGGATAACTTCTCCATCATAACTCCTATGATATTATTTCAAATTCTGGGTGATTATACACTGATTTATGAGTCCAATTCAAGCTTCTTATATCGTGATTCATTCTGGTTTGATTAGAATCAAGAAGAAATTTCTAAATCTCCAAACAGGGTAAACTGAAATCACTTCGGTTAAAAGTGGGATAACTTCTTCATCATAACCCCTATGATATTGATTAAAATTCATGGTGATTATCCAATCATTTATGAGCACAAATAAAGCTTCTTAGATCATGATTCGTTCTGGTTTGATTTGAATCAAATAGAAATTACCAAAAATCCAAACAGGGTAAACTAGAATCACTTTGGTTAAAATGAAGATAACTGCTTCATCATAACTCCTATGATATTGATTAAACATCAGGGTATTTATCCACTTATTTATGAGTCCAAATCAAGATTTTTACATTCTGATTCATTCTGGTTTGATAAGAATCATGAATAAATTGCCAAATCTCCAAACATGATAAACTAGAATCACTTTTGTTTAAAGTGGGATAACTTCTTCATCATTACTCCTATGATATTGATTCAACTTCAGGGTGATTATCCATTGATTTATGATTCCACATCAATCTTCTTAGATCGTGATTCATTCTTGTTGCATTAGAATCAAGAAGATTTTGCCAAATCTCCAAACAGGGTAAACTGGAATCACTTCGGTTAAAAGTGGGATAACTTCTTCATCTTAACTCCTATGATATTGTTTCAACATTTGAGTGATTATACACTGACTTATGTGTCCAATTAAAGCTTCCAATATCGTGATTCTTTCCGGTTTGATTAGAATCAAGAAGAAATTGCCAAATATCCAAACAGGCTAAACTAGAATCACTTCGGTTAAAAGTGGGATAACTTCTCCATCATAATCCTATGATATTATTTCAAATTTTGGGTGATTATACACTGATTTATGAGTCCAATTAAAGCTTCTTATATCTTGATTCATTCGGGTTTGATTAGAATCAAGAAGAAATTATCAAATGTCCAAAAAGGGTAAACTGGAATCACTTCGGTTAAAAGTGGGATAACTTCTTCATCATAACTCCTATTATATGGATACAACATCTGGGTGATTATACACTGATTTATGAGTCCAATTAAAGCTTCTTGCATCGTGAATTTTTCTGGATTGATTATAATCAAGAAGAAACTTTCAAATCTCCAAACATGGTAAACTGGAATCACTTCGGTTAAAATGAAGATAATTTCTTCATCATAACTCCTATGATACTTATTCAACTTCAGGGTGATTATCCACTTATTTATGATTCCAAATCAAGATATTTACATTCTGATTCATTATGGATTGATTAGAATCACGAAAAAATTGCCAAATCTCCAAACAGGGTAAACTGGAATCACTTCGGTTAAAATGAAGATAACTTGTTCATCATAACTCCTATGATATTGATTCAACTTCAGAGTATTTATAAGTCTTGATACATTCTGGTTTGATTAGAATGAAGAAGAAATTCCCAAATCTCCAAACATGGTAAACTGGAATCGCTTCGATTAAAAGTGGGATAACTTCTTCAACATAACTCTGGTGATATTAGTTCAACTTCTGGGCGATTATACACTGAGTTATGAGTCTAATTCAATCTTATTATATCGTTATTCTTGCTCGTTTGATTAGAATCAAGAAGAAATTGCAAAATCTCAAAACAAGATAACCTGGAATCACTTCGGTTAAAAGTGGGATAACTTCTTCATCATAACTCCTATGATATTGATTAAACTTCAGGGTTATTTTCCACTGATTTATGAGTCCAAATCAAGATTTTTACATTCTGATTCATTCTGATTTGATTAGAATCACGAATAAATTGTCAAATCTCCAAACATGGTAAACTGTAATCACCTCGATTAAATGTGGGATAACTTCTTTTTAAAAACTCCTATGATATTTATTCAACTTCAAGGGGATTATCTACCGATTTATGAGTCCACATCAATCTTCTTAGATTGTGATTCATTCTTGTTTGATTAGAATCAATAAGATATTGCCAAATCTCCAAACTAGGCAAACTTGAATCACTTCGGTTAAAAGTGGAATAACTTCTTTATCATAACTCCTATGATATTGATTCAACATTTGGGTGATTATATACTGATTTATGAATCCAATTCAAGCTTCTTATATCATGATTCTCTCCGGTTTGATTAGAATCAAAAAGAAATTGCCAAATCTCCAAACATGGTAAACTGGAATCACTTTGGTTAAAAGTGGGATAACTTATTCATCATAACTCCTATGATACTAATTCAACTTCTTGGTGATTATAAACTGATTTATGAGTCCAATTCAAGCTTCTTATATCGTGATTCATTGTGGTTTGATTAGAATCAAGAAGAAATTTCTAAATCTCCAAGCAGGGTAAACTGAAATCACTTCAGTTAAAAGTTGGATAACTTCTTCATCATAACTCCTATGATACTGATTCAAATTCATGGTGATTATCCACTCATTTATGAGCACAAATAAATCTTCTTAGATCGTGATTCGTTCTGGTTTGATTTGAATCAAATAGAAATTACCAAATATCCAAACAGGGTAAACTTGAATCACTTCGGTTAAAATGAAGATAACTTCTTCATCATAACTACTATGATATTGATTCAAATTCAGGGTATTTATCCACTGATTTATGTGTCCAAATCAAGCTTTTTACATTTTGATTCATTCTGGTTTGATAAGAATCACGAATAAATTGTCAAATCTCCAAACAGGGTAAACTAGAATCACTTCTGTTTAAAGTGGGATAACTTCTTCATCATTACTCCTATCATATTGATTCAACTTCATGGTGATTATCCATTGATTTATTATTCCACATCAATCTTCTTAGATTGTGATTCATTCTTGTTGCATTAGAATCAAGAAGATATTGCCAAATCTCCAAACAGGGTAAACTGGAATCACTTCAGTTAAAAGTGGGATAACTTCTTCATCATAACTCCTATGATATTGTTTCAACATTTGAGTGATTATACACTGACTTATGAGTCCAACTAAAGCTTCCAATATCGTGATTCTTTCCGGTTTGATTAGAATCAAGAAGAAATTGCCAAATATCCAAACAGGCTAAACTGGAATCACTTCGGTTAAAAGTGGGATAACTTTTGCATCATAACTCCTATGATATTATTTCAAACTTTGGGTAATTATACACTGATTTATGAGTCCAATTCAAGATTCTTATATCGTGATTCATTCTGGTTTGATTAGAATCAAGAAGAAATTACCAAATCTCCAAACAGGGTAAACTGGAATCACTTCGGTTAAAAGTGGGATAACTTCTTCATCATAACTCCTATGATATTGATACAACATCTGGGTGATTATACACTGATTTATGAGTCCAATTAAACCTTCTTATATCGTGAATTTTTCTGGATTGATTAGAATCTAGAAGAAATTGCCAAATCTCCAAACATGGTAAACTGGAATCACTTCGGTTAAAATGAAGATAACTTCTTCATCATAACTCCTATGATACTTATTCAACTTCATGGTGATTATCCACTCATCTATGAAAAAAAATAAAGCTTCTTATATCTTCATTCATTCTGTTTTGATTAGAATCAAAAAGAAATTGCCAAATATCCAAACAGTGTAAACTGGAATCACTTCGGTTAAAATGAAGATAACTTCTTCGTCATAACTCCTATGATATTTATTCAACTCCACGGTGATTATACACTGATTTATGAGTCCACATCAAGATTCTTAGATCGTGATTCATTTTTGTTTGATTGGAATCAAGAAGAAATTGCCAAATCTCCAAACAGGGTAAACTGGAATCACTTTGGTTAAAATGAAGATAACTTCTTCATCATAACTCCTATAATATTTATTCAACTTCATGGTGATTATCCATTAATTTATGAGTCCACATCAATCTTCTTAGATCGTGATTCATTCTTTTTGCATTATAATCAAGAAGATATTGCCAAATCTCCAAACATGGTAAACTAGAATCACTTCGGTTAAAAGTGGGATAACTTCTTCATCATAACTCCTATGATAATGTTTCAACATTTGAGTGATTATACACTGAATTATGAGTCCAATTAAAGCTTCCAATATCGTGATTCTTTCCGGTTTGATTAGAATCAAGAAGAAATTGCCAAATATCCAAACAGGCTAAGCTGGAATCACTTCGGTTAAAAGTGGGATAACTTCTCCATCATAACTCCTATGATATTATTTCAAAATCTGGGTGATTATAAACTGATTTATGAGTCCAATTCAAGCTTCTTATGTCGTGATTCATTCTGGTTTGATTAGAATCAAGAAGAAATTACCAAATCTCTAAACAGGATAAACTGGAACCACTTCTGTTAATAGTGGGATAACTTCTTCATCATAACTCCTATGATATTGATTCAACATCTGGTTAATTATACACTGATTTATGAGTCCAATTAATGCTTCTTATATCGTGAGTTTTTCTGGATTGATTAGAATCAAGAAGAAATTGCCAATATCCAAACAGGATAAACTGGAATCACTTCGGTTAAAATGAAGATAACTCCTTCATCATAACTCCTATGATAGTTATTCAACTTCAGGGTGATTATCCACTGATTTATGATTCCAAATCAATATTTTTACATTCTGATTCATTCTGGATTGATTAGAATCATGAAAAAATTGCCAAATCTCAAAACAGGGTAAACTGGAATCACTTCGGTTAAAAGTGGGATAACTTCTTCATCATAACTCCTATGATATTTATTCAACTTCACGTTGATTATCCACTGATTTATGAGTCCACATCAAGCTTCTTAGATTGTTATTCATTCTAGTTTGATTAGAATCAAGAAGATATTGTTAAATCTCCTAACAGGGTAAACTAGAATCACTTCGGTTAAAATGAAGATAACTTGTTCATCGTAACTCCTATGATATTGATTCAACTTCAGGGTGATTATCCACTTATTTATGAGTCCAAATAAAGATTTTTATGTCATGATACATTCTTGTTTGATTAGAATCAAGAAGAAATTCCCAAAGCTCCAAACAGGGTAAACTGGAATCGCTTCGGTTAATAGTGGGATAATTTATTCATCATAACTCCTACGATATTGATTAAAATTCATGGTGATTATCCACTGACTTATGAGTCCACATCAAGCATCATAGATCGTTATTCATTCTTGTTTGATTAGAATCAAGAAGAAATTCTCAAATCTCCAAACAAGATAAATAGGAATCACTTCGGTTAAAAGTGGGATAATTTATTCATCATAAATCCTATGATATTGATTCAACTTCATGGTGATTATACTCTCATTTATGAAAAAAAATCAAGCTTCTTATATCGTCATTCATTCTTGTTTGATTAGAATCAATAAGAAATAGTCAAATATCCAAACAGGGTAAACTAGAATCACTTCGGTTAAAATGTAGATAACTTGTTCATCATAACTCCTACGATATTGATTCAACTTCAAGGTTTTTATCCACTGATTTATGAGTCCAAATCAAGATTTATAAGTCTTGATACATTCTGGTTTGATTAGAATCAAGATGAAATTCCCAAATCTCCAAAAATGGTAAACTAGAATCGCTTCGATTAAAAGTGGGATAACTTCTTCAACATAACTCTTGTGATATTAGTTCAACTTCAGGGTGATTATAAACGGATTTATGAGTTCAAATCAAGCTTTTTACATTCTGATTCATTCTGGTTTGATAAGAATCACGAATAAATTGCCAAATCTCCAAACAGGATAAATTGGAATCACTTCGGTTACAAGTGGGATAACTTCTTCATCATTACTCCTATAATATTGATTCAACTTCAGGGTGATTATCCACTGATTTAAGAATCACGAATAAATTCCCAAATCTCCAAACATGGTAAACTGGAATAACTTCATTTAAAAGTGGGATAACTTCTTCATCATAACTCCTATGATGTTGATTCAACAAATGGGTGATTATAGACTGATTTTGAGTCCAATTCAAGCTTCTTATATCGTGATTATTTCCGGTTTGATTAGAATCAATAAGAAATTGCCAAATCTCCAAACAGGGTAAACTGGAATCACTTCAATTAAAAGTAGGATAACTTCTTCATCATAACTCCTATGATATTGATTCAACTTCAGGGTGATTATCCACTTATTAATGATTCCAAGTCAAGCTTTTTACATTCTGATTCATTCTGGATTGATTAGAATCATGAATAAATTGTCAAACCTCCAAAACGGGTAAACTGTAATCACTTCGGTTAAAAGTGGGATAACTTCTTCATCATAACTCCTATGATATTTATCCAACTTCAGGGTGATTATCCACTGATTAATGAGTCCACATCAAGGTTCTTAGATTGTGATTCATTCTTGTTTGATTAGAATCAAGAAGATATTGCCAAATCTCCAAACATGGTAAACTGGAATCACTTCGGTTAAAAGTGGGATAACTTCTTCATCATAACTCCTATGATATTGATTCAACTTCATGGTGATTATCCACTCATCTATGAACAAAAATAAAGCTTCTTATATCTTCATTCATTCTGGTTTGATTAGAATCAAAAAGAAATTGCCAAATATCCAAATAGTGTAAACTGGAATCACTACGGTTAAAATGAAGATAACTTGTTCATCATAACTCCTATGATATTGATTCAACTTCAGGGTGATTATCCACTGATTTATGAGTCCAAATCAAGCTTTTTACGTCTTCATACATTTTGGTTTGATTAGAATCAAGAAGAAATTCCCAAATCTCCAAACAGGGTAAACTGGAATCGCTTCGGTTAAAAGTGGGATAACTTTTTCATTATAACTCCAATGATATTAATTCAACTTCTGGGTGACAATACACTGATTTATGACTCTAATTCAAGCTTCTTATATCGTTATTCTTGCTGGTTTGATTAGAATCAAGAAGAAATTTCCAAATCTCTAAACAAGGTAAACTGGAATCACTTCGGTTAAAAGTGGGATAACTTCTTCATCAAAACTCCCATGATATTGATCCAACTTCAGGGTGATTATCCACTGATTTATGAGTCCAAATCAAGATTTTTACATTCTGATTCATTTTGGTTTGATTAGAATCACGAAAAAATTGTCAAATCACAAACCAGGGTAAACTGGAATCACTTCGGTTAAAAGTGGGATAACTTCTTCATCATAACTCCTATGATATTGATTCAACGTCAGGGTGATTATACACTGATTTATGAGTCCACATCAAGCTTCTTATATCTTGATTCATTCTTATTTGATTAGAGTCAAGAAGATATTGCCAAATCTCCAAACAGGGTTATTTGGAATCACTTCGGTTAAAAGTGGGATAACTTCTTTATCATAACTCCTATGATATTGATTCAATATTTGGGTGATTATACACTTATTTATGAGTTTAATTCAAGCTTCTAATATTATGATTCTTTCCAGTTTGATTAGAGTCAAGAAGAAACTGTCAAATCTCCAAACATGGTAAAATGGAATCACTTTGGTTAAAAGTGGGATAACTACTTCATCATAACTCATATGATATTGTTTTAATTTCAGGGTGATTATCCACTGATATATGAGTCCACATCAAGATTATTAGATCGTGATTCATTCTTGTTTGATTAGAATCAAGAAGATATTGACAAATCTCCAAATATGGTAAATTGGAATCACTTCGGTTAAAAGTAAGATATCTTCTTCATCATAACTCCGATGATATTAATTCAACTTTTGGGTGATTATAAACTGATTTATAGTCCAATTGAAGCTTCGTATATCCTGATTTATTCTTTTTTTGATTAGAATCAAGAAGAAATTTCCAAATCTCCAAACAGGATAAACTGAAATCACTTTGGTTAAAAGTGGGATAACTTCTTCATCATAACTCCTATGATATTGATTCAAATTCATGGTGATTATCCACTCATTTATGAGAAAAATAAATCTTCTTAGATCGTGATTTTTTCTGGTTTGATTTGAATCAAGAAGAAATTACCAAATCTCCAAACAGGGTAAACTAGAATCACTTCGGTTAAAATGAAGATAACTTCTTCATCATAAGTCCGATGATATTAATTCAACTTCAGGGTGATTATCCACTGATTTATGAGTCCAAATCAAGCTTTTTAGACCGTGATTTATTCTGGTTTGATTAGAATCACGAATAAATTGTCAAATCTCCAAACAGGGTAAACTGGTATCACTTCGTTTAAAATGAAGATAACTTCTTCATCATAACTCCTATGATATTGATTCAACTTCAGGGTGATTATCCACTCATTTATGAGCATAAATTAAGCTTCTTAGATTGTGATTTATTCTGGTTTGATTAGAATCACGAATAAATTGCCAAATCTCCAAACATGGTAAACTGGAATCACTTCGGTTAAAAGTGGGATAACTTTTTCATCATAACTCCTATGATATTGATTTAACTTCAGGGTGATTATCCACTGATTTATGAGTCCTAATCAAGATTTTTACATCTTGATACATTATGGTTTGATTTGAATCTAGAAGAAATTCCCAAAACCCCAAACAGGGTAAACTAGAATCACTTCAGTTAAAAGTGGGATAACTTCTTCATCATAACTCCTATGATATTGATTCCATATTTGGTTGATTATACACTGATTTTTGAATCCAATTGAAGGTTCCTATAACTTGATTCTTTCCGGTTTTATTAGAATCAAGAAGAAATTGCCAAATCTTCAAACATGGTAAACTAGAATCACTTCGGTTAAAAGTGGGATAACTTCTTCATCATAACTCCTATGATATTGATTCGACTTCAGGAAGATTATCCACTGATTTATGAGTCCACATCAACCTTCTTAGATCGTGATTGATTCTTGTTTGATTAGAATCAAGAAGAAAATCCCAAATCTCCAAACATGGTAAACTGGAATCACTTCGGTTAAAAGTGGGATAACTTCTTCACCATAACTCCTATGATATTAATTAAACTTATGGGTGATCATACACTTATTTATGAGTCTAAATAAAGATTCTTACATCGTGGTTCATTTTTATTTGATTAGAATCAAGAAAAAATTGCCAAATCTCCAAACAGGGTAAACTGGAAACACTTCGGTTAAAATTAAGATAACTTCTTCATTATAACTCCTATGATATTGATTCAACTTCTGGGTGATTATCCACTGATTTATGAGTCCAAATCAAGATTTTTCCATTCTGATTCATTCTGGTTTGATTAGAATCACAAATAAATTGCAAAATCTCTAAACAGGGTAAACTAGAATCACTTTGGTTAAAAATGGGATAACTTCTTCATCATAATTCCTATGATATTTATTCAACTTCAGGGTGATTATACACTAATTTATAAGTCTAAATCAATCTTCTTACATCGTGATTCATTCTGGTTCGATTAGAATCAAGAAGAAATTACCAAATCTCCAAACATGGTAAACTGGAATCACATCGGTTAAAAGTTGATAACTTCTTCATCATAACTCCTATGATATTGATTCAACATAAGGGTGTTATAATGAGAGATTTACTTGAGAGTTTGTTTCTGGAGAATGAAGAACATGATGAACTAGAGAGAGAGATTTCGAAAATAGAAGAGAGAGAGGAGAATAATTCCCTTAATTCATTCTTGTTCTGGTTACAGCGTTTAAATAGATATACAACTTGCATACAGAAATGAATAAACAATACTAGCCAATTAGAAACAAAATGGCTTAGCCAAAAGTGTGAAAGTGACAGCTCCCTTGCCTCTCTCCTTCTTATACCAGCATGTGACTCTCTCTTGTTTTCTTGTTCCAACAGCTCTTCCCTCAGGTCATAGTCATCCATAGCCTTAGTAAAGTCTACACACGTTATCACAATGCAAGCCAACTCCATTGCTTGCCTTCTACACCAAGTTAGGTTGAGACTGGACTGCTTGTACGGATCACACTATTTTTGTTGATCCAGACTGCTTCTACTGATCTCTTCTTCTCTAAGCTTCATTTCTCTTATTCATGTTAACACTCCCCCTCAAGCTTGACCATAGGGACTGGTCAAGCTTGGAAACCATGAAGCATTCCCTCATTAAAACCTTAGCTTGAAAAAACCACATGGGATAAAAACCAAGCCAAGGAAAAAGAGTAGAATACTTCATGGCAAGAGGATCAATGACATGTGAGGTCTATGAGTCCAAGTTTAGGATGAATGAACTCACAGACTTTTGTGCTGGCTGCTTTGGTGAATATGTCAGCAAGTTGATCTTCACTTCTAGTGTAGCATGGAAGGATGACTTGCTGCTCCACTGCTTGCCTAACCTTGTTACAGTCCACTTCTATATGTTTTGTTCTCTCATGGAAGACTGAGTTGAATGCATAAGTTCACTAGTAAGCTTCCTCATTGATCGGTACTCTGCTTCAGTACTTGAACAAGACACAACCTTTTGCTTCTTGCTCTTCCAATTGACCAAATTTCCTCCAATGAAGGTGCAATACCAGTTGTAGACCTCCTATCCACTCTATCACCAGCCGAATCTGCATCACAATACCCCCACAATCTCTGTGCTTCTATTGCAACCCATCCAAACACCTTGACCAGGAGCTTCTCTTAAATATCTCATGATCCTCTCAACCATGTTCCAGGGATGGACCTTAGGAGCTTGCATATGCTGACTGACTTGGTTCACAGCAAAGCAGATGTCTGGTCTTGTGATGGTCAAATAGATGAGTTTCCCAACCATTCTTCTATACTTCTTGACATCAGCAAATGTAGTGTTCTCAAACTCCCCCTCTCGCAGCACCTTGTGTCCATCTTCAAGGGGAGTCGTAGCTGGTCTTCCTGCAAGGTTTCCTGCCTCACTCAACAAATCCATTGCATACTTCCTTTGAGACGGAAATAATCCTTCCTTGGATCTACACACTTCAATTCTAAGGAAATACTTGAGCTCTCCAAGATCCTTGATGTCAAACACTGATTTTTGGAATGCCTTAGTGGCCTACATCTCTTCTTTATTTCTTCCTGTGATGATAATATCATCCACATATATCAGGATAACAACGATGCCTTGTGGACTGGTCAGTGTGAAGAGAGTATGATCAGCTTCTGACTTCCTAAACCCTCTTCCATTCAGTGTTGTGCTTAGCTTGTGATACCAAGCCCTTGGTGATTGCTTCAAGCCATAGATTGCTTTCTTCAGTCTCAACACATTCCCTGGTTTGACCAAATGTTCTAGACCAGGAGGAGGATGCATGTGGACCTCATCTTCCTACTCTCCTTGAAGGAAAGTATTCTTCACATCCATTTGCCACAAATCTCACTCCAAGTTAGTAGCAATTGAGAAAATGATCTTAATGGTGTGAAGTTTTGCTACTGGTGCAAAAGTATCAATATAATCCTCTCCATATGCTTGAGTAAATCCTCTTGCTACCAGCCTTGTCTTGCGCCTCTCCACCTTTCCATTAGCTAGGTACTTGATTGTGAAAATCCATCTGCTTGTTACTACCTTCTTGCCTTTGGGAAGCTCAACTTCATACCAAGTATAATTGACTGTCATTGCATTAGCCTCATTACCAACAGACTCTCTCCATTCTTCATGCTCCATAGCTTCTTCATATGACCTTGGGATATACTCCTGATCCAATTCACCAATGAACACCTGATGTTCTTGAGGATACTGAGCTAAAGAGCACACTTCTCGTATAGGATGAGCTACTGCATGAGAGTTGAAGTAAACCCTTGTGTTGATCCAATTTGAAGGGTCCTTTCTCAGCCTTGTTCTTCTCCTAAGAGGCTGGACTGCTTCAGGTTCTTCTTCCTTGTCAGATTCTTTTTCATCATTCTGATTCACTGGTTCTTGTTGTGTTTGTTGTCTTTCATCCTGATCATGAGTTTCTTGTTGATTACCCCCTTCAGAGTCTTAGAACATTTCTTGGTTTGACAAGTGTTCTAGACCAGGTGGTGGACGCATGTAGACTTCATCCTCTAGTTGTCCTTGGAGGAATGCATTTTTCACATCCATTTGCCATAGATCCCACTCCAAGTTGACTGCTAGAGAGAGAATGATTCTTATAGTGTGTAGCTTAGCGACTGGAGCAAAGATATCATTGTAGTCTTCTCCATATGTTTGAGTGAACCCTCGTGCAACCAGCCTTGTCTTCTTCCTCTCTGGTTTTCCATTAGCCAAGTACTTGATGGTGAAAATCCATCTACTAGTCACTGCCTTCTTGCCTTTTGGAAGTTCAGCTTCATACCAAGTGTCATTTTCGATCCTAGCTTGGGTTTCATGACCAAAAGATTCTTTCCACTCATCATCCTCCATTGCCTCTTCATATTATCTTGGTATGTACCCAAGGTCCAGGTTACTCATAAAGACTTGATGATCTTTTGGATATTGTGCTAAGGAACATGTAGCTATTGCATTTGCATTGTAGTATACTCTAGTGTTCACCCAATTTGATGGGTCACTTCTGATCCTAGTGCTTCTCCTTAATGGCTGCACTTCTTCTACCCAGTCTCATTTTCATTGATTTGGGGTTCCTGATTCTCCTCGTCTTCTTGACCATGTTAATCATGAACTTCAGGAATCTGATCATGAACTTCAGAACTTTCTTGGTGTGTTGGTTCTGGTTCTGATTGGTTCCCCCCCCCCCCCCCCATGATCAAGATGGGGTTCATTCTCAACAGCTTCAGCTGCTTTGGTAGGTCGGCCATGTACCTCTTCCCTTGGTTTTGGTTGGCTGATCCCTAGATTCTCCAAGATTATTCTCAAGTTGTTAGCCCTATCCGAGGGTGCATGAGAAAGATCTTTAAGGCTGTCCCAGCTCTTTTCATCATAGTACCCTCTATATTTCACAAACTTGACATCCCTTGACACCAAAACCTTTCTTGTCTCTGGTACATAGCATTTTTACCCTTTCTGGTGAGCTGAGTAGCCAATGAACATTGCTTTGACACTCTTGGCTTCTAATTTGTCTCTTTGTTCCCCTGAAATCAAGACAAAACAAAGACACCCAAACACAC
Organism: Moricandia moricandioides; assembly: GCA_905132885.1. Classification (NCBI taxonomy): domain Eukaryota; kingdom Viridiplantae; phylum Streptophyta; class Magnoliopsida; order Brassicales; family Brassicaceae; genus Moricandia; species Moricandia moricandioides. Next base: position 65,600 of record CAJHQQ010001901.1, read on the forward strand.
GCAAATGATCAATGGATGGCTTGGTTTTAGTTAGTACCTCAAACGGAGAGCTATCATGGAGGACTCTGGTTGGTATTCGGTTGATAAGATAGCATGCTGAGACCACATCATCACCCCAAAACCTCTTTGGAACATTGGTGTGGAACATCATACTTCTTGTAACTTCCATGAGATGGCGGTTCTTTCTCTCAGCCACTCCATTTTGTTGTGGTGTGTAAGGGCAGCTTGTTTGGTGAATGATTCCATATTTGGTTAAGTGGTTTTTGAATGCGTGGCTAGTATATTCCCTACCATTATCTGACCTAAATATTTTGATCTTGGCATTGTAATGGTTAGTAACATAGCTTTGAAAATTCATAAAAGCTTCTAACACCCTATCTTTAGATTGGATTAAGGTCAGCCATGTATACTTTGATTTTTCATCTATAAAGGTGACAAAATACTTATGACTTTCTCTAGAGGCACAAGGGGCAGTCCACACATCAGAGTGAATCAAATCAAAACAATGCTCATAGATAGTAATTGACTTAGGAAAAACAGACTTGCGATCACACGTTACTCCCTTCTTCTTATTCTCTGATTTGAAGTAGGCTTTGTTTGCGGATGCCATCTCAGCTTTGTTGGCTAAGGTAAGGTCTCCCTTTCCTCCAAAGAGACCAACAGACCATTGCTCCTTTTTAATCTGAGAGCACACCTCCTCTAGTCTTGGTAACTTCTCAGTTCTCAAAATGTGTTTAATGAGATCATTGTATGCTGGATTGAGAGTGAGAAGCAGTCCAAAGACCTTGTCTTGCTCACGCCTCTCATTCATGATTGTTGGGTCTGTTGTGTTTAGTCTCAACATATCTAGCTCTGTCCAAAGAGATCTAAACTTCCCAAAGTGTGCCGTGAAGTCCACATCCTCCTGGTTCAGGCTGTTGATGGCCTTCTTTACCTCAAATACTCTGCTAAGGTTTGAAATGTTTCCATAAACCTTTTGTAAAGTATCCCATAACTCCTTTGTTGTCTCACAGTATGAGTAAGCCTCCATTATGGAGCTATCAAGGGCGCTTTGCAAGACAGACCGAACCATGAGATCCTCTTGACCCCATTTGCCTTCATCCATCACTACAACCTCCTTCCCATCTTCTCCTTGGGTAATCTGCTTTGGTGCGTCACTAGAAGTGATGTGCTCCCATAAACCTTGACCACCAAGGACTGTCTTGGCCAACCTTGACCAGAGTAAGTAGTTAAGACCCTTCAGGGTAACCAGAATGATCACTGCCTTGTGTTGCTCCATCTTCAATTGTTATTATCCAGCGGGTAAAAGGGTGAACCAAGAAGAATTCTTGAGTTTTGAAGACTGGATTGATGAGATACCAAGTGTAGACTAAGTATACTCTCTTGTGACAGGATGAAATGAGCAGAAAAGAGTGAACACTTCCTGGAACCTGAGTAAGAACTCGCAAGAACAGTCTTATTATCCACGGGATAAAAGGATGTTCGTCAAGGAATTAAGAAAGTAAATCGATGAAGTGAACAAAGGAAGTAACATAAAGAGATTTGCAGAAGAGAATAGGTGTTTAGGAGCTTACAAGCTCTGATACCATGTAATTTTGTGACGAATAAGTGAGAAACCAGAGAAGAACAAGAGAGAGAGTAGAGAAAATCGTAAGGCAAGAGAGAGAGAGAAGGAAGATTTTATTTCCTTGCTTCTGAATGAGCTCTGGTACATAAGTTAAATAGGAAAGTTGCCTTCAGTACATAAATGAATAAACAAAGAGAATGAATAAACTATTGTAGCTCTGGCCGAGGGAAAGGGACAGGAGCTAAACGGTCTTCTAGGCTCCACATCCTTAAGTAGAACATGTGACTTATACTATAAACAATTCACCATCTTGTCTCCTTCCTTCCCAACGGTCTGAAGCTTCTGAGGATTCAAACTTGGCAAGTCTGCTCTGTTCCTTGTCACTCAAGTCCCTTCTAGGTCATGGATGGGAGCCTTGTTCCTCATGTTATTCCGTACACTTGTACGGACAAGGTTTAACCAACTCTTCATCTCTTTGTCTTCTTTATTTCCTAAGGTCAGTACACCAAGCCTTCATCACCAGCATAGATCAAGAGTACCTCCCAAGGTCTTATGAAGAGGCTATGGAACTTGATGAATGGAGAGACTCAGTTAAAGATGAGGTAAATGCCACGATCAGGAATGACACCTGGTTTGAAACCGAGCTTCCCAAAGGCAAGAAAGCAGTCACAAGCCGGTTATTATTAACCATCAAGTTTCTGGCCAATGGGAAACCAGAAAGGAAGAAAACAAGACTGTTTGCAAGGGGATACACTCAGGTCTATGGAGAAGATTATCTTGACACATTTGCACCATTGGCTAAGCTACACACCATAAGGATTGTTCTATCATTGGCAGTGAACTTGGAATGGGATCTATGGCAAATGGATGTCAAGAATGCTTTTCTACAAGGTGAATTAGAAGATGAGGTCTACATGAGACCACCTCCTGGTATGGAACACCTTGTTAAATCAGGAAATGTGTTGAGATTTAAGAAAGCAATCTATGGGTTAAAGCAATCACCAAGAGCCTGGTACCATAAGTTGAGCACAACTCTCAATGGGAAAGGGTTCATCAAGTCTGAAGCTGACCACATCCTATTCACTCACACAAGTCAACGAGGCATTGTGGCCATTATGATTTATGTGGATGACATTATCATCACAGGAAATGATAAGGAAGGTATCTCCTCAACCAAAGCCTTTCTTAAATCCTCTTTCGATATTAAAGATTTGGGTGAGCTTAAGTAATTTCTAGGGATTGAGATATGCCGATCTAAAGAGGGGCTATTCTTATCCCAAAGAAAGTACGCACTTGATCTATTGGATGAGGCAGGTGATCTAGGTGGAAGGGCAGCAAAGAGTCCTCTTGAAGATGGCTACAAACTTCTGCGAGAGGGGGAGTTTGAAGACAAACCTTATGAAGATGTAAAACAATACATGAGAATGGTTTGGAAACTCATCTACCTAACCATTACAAGACCAGACATCTGTTTTGTTGTGAACCAAGTCAGTCAACAGATACAAGCACCAAAGATTCATCACTGGAACATGGTTGAGAGTATTCTGAGGTACTTAAGCAAATCACCAGGCCAAGGAGTATGGATGGGATGCAATAGAAGCACTGGAATTGTTGGGTATTGTGATGCTGATTGGGCAGGAGACAGAGTTGATAGGAGATCAACTACTGGATAATGCACCTTCATTGGAGCCAATTTGATGACTTTGAAAAGCAAGAAGCTAAAAGTGGTTTTATGTTCAAGTGCTGAGGCAGAGTATAGAGCTATGAGAGCTTACAAGTGAAGTGACTTGGATTAAAGGGCTGCTCAAAGAGTTGGGAGTTGAGACTACAACACCAATCACTATACATTGTGATAACCATGCTGCTATTCACATTGCTAGCAACTCAGTCTTTCATGAGAGGACTAAACACATTGAGGTAGATTGTCACAAGGTGAGACAAGCTGTGGAGCAGAAGATCATCTTACCTTGTTACACCATAAGTGAAGATCAGTTGGTTGATATCTTTACCAAGGCTGCAAGTTCTAAGGTCTGCGAGTTCATTCATTCTAAACTTGGACTTGTGGATTTGTCATCACACTGATCCCCTTTGCCATGAGGTGTTCTACTCTTTTTCCTTGGTTTGGTTTTTATCCCAAGTGGTTTTGCCAAGCTAAAGGTTTTAATGAGGGAATGCTTCATAGATTCCAAGCTTGACCAGTCCATATGGTCAAGATTGAGGGGGAGTGTTGACATGAAGACATAAACAATGAGAAAAGATCATAAGAGACAATGAGAAGATATTTAAATCAGTCTGGTCAATACACTTGTACGGATGGGTTTCCTTAATTTAGCTTGGTGTCTACGGCAAGTATTGGATCTGTCTAAGCATAAATATCTATTGGGGACCTTCCCAAGACTCATAAATCATTTAAATAATGGAGGAGGACGTTGGGACTAAGCTACAAAGGAATATCACATGTTCTGGTCAAGGAGGAGAGAGGTTGGAGAGAGGTCAATATCATTCCTACTGTCTGAGCCAGTTTTCTCTTCTTGGGAGCTCTTTTTTTATTGTTTTCTCTTTTTCAAGTTGTGTTCTTTGTTGGCCTATATTAATATTGCATCCAGAACAAAAATAAGCAAGGAATTCATTTTCCTCAATTCTCAGTCTCTCTCTCTCTCTTTAATTTCGTCATTCTCTCTCCCCATTCTCCATGTTCTTCATCTAAACTCTCCTTAAACCTCATAAACTCTCAATATTGATTCAACTAAAGGGTGATTATCCACTTATTTATGATTCTAAATCAAGCTTTTAACATTTTGATACATTCTAGTGTGATTTGAATCAAGAAGAAATTCCCAAATCTCCAAATAGGGTAAACTGGAATCACTTTGGTTAAAAGTGGGATAACTTTTTCATCATAACTTCTATGATATTAATTCAACTTCTCGGTGATTATACACTGATTTATGAGTCCAATTCAAGCTTCTTCTATCGTGATTCATTCCAGTTTGATTAGAATCACGAATAAATTGTCAAATCTCCAAACAAGGTAAACTGGAATCACTTAGGTTAAAAGTGGGATAACTTCTTCATCATAACTCCTATGATATTGATTCAACATCTGGGTGATTATACACTGATTTATGATTCCAATTCAAACTTCGTATATCGTGATTCTTTCCGGTTTGATTAGAATCAATAAGAAATTGTCAAATCTCCAAACACGGCAAACTGGAATCACTTTGGTTAAAAGTGGGATAACTTCTTCATCATAACTCCTATGATATTGATTCAAATTCATGGTGATTATCCACTTATTTATGAGTCCAAATCTAGCTTTTCACATCTTGATTCATTCTGGTTTGATTAGAATCAAGAAAAATTGCCAAATCTCCAAACAGGGTAAACTGGAATCACTTCGGTTAAAAGTGTGATAACTTCTTCATCATAACTCCTATGATATCTATTAAACTTCAGGGTGATTATCCACTTTATGAGTCCACATCAAACTTATTAGATCGTGATTCATTCTTGTTTGATTAGAATCAAGAAGATATTGCCAAATCTCCAAACAAGATAAACTGGAATCACTTCAGTTAATATTGGGATAACTTCTTCATCATAACTCCTATAATATTTGTTGACATTAAGACATAAACAATGAATAAAGATCACAAGAGACAATGAGAAGTGATTCAAATAAGTCTGGTCAGTACACTTGTACGGATGGGTTTCCATAACTTAGCTTGGTGTCTAAGGCAAGTATTGGATCTGTGTAAGCATAAATATCTATTGGGGACCTTCCCAAGACTCATAAATCATTTAAATAATGGAGGAGGGCGTTGGGACTAAGCTACAAAGGAAGATCACATGTTCTGGTCAAGGAGGAGAGAGGTTGGAGAGAGGTCACTATCATTCCTTCTGTCTGAGCCAGTTTTGTCTTCTTGGGAGCTCTTTTTTATTGTTTTCTCTTTGTCAAGTTGTGTCCTTTGTTGGCCTATATTAATGTTGTATCCAGGACCAAAATAAGCAAGGAATTCATTTTCCTCAATTCTCAGTCTCTCTCTCTTTATTTTCGTCATTCTCTCTCCCCATTCTCCATGTTCTTCATCGAAACTCTCCTTAAATCTCATAAACTCTAATGGTATCAGAGCAAATAAGCTCCTGAAACCTATTCTCTACAATATTCTCTACTTCTTTTAATTTCACTTCCGCAAATCTCTCACTTTCCTCTGAATATTTTCAAAATTTCTTGTCGTTTTTCCTCTGTTCTTAAATTGTTCTTGAGATGTTCTTGCTGTTCTTGAGTTGTTCTTGCTGTTTCTGATGGAAAACTCAAAAATGGTGGTCATTCCAGTTACTCTTAAGGGAGCAACTATTTTCTGTGATCAAGGCTTGGAAAAACTGCTCTTGGAGGCAGAGGTCTCTCTGAATATGTTGTTGGAGGCAAGAACTCAAAGAAGACCATCCTAGGAGAGGGGTCAGGAGGACCTCATGGTACTGTCTATCATTCAGAACAGCCTTGAACCCTCAATCTTGGAAGCTTACTCCTACTGTGAAACTTCCAAGGACCTATGGGACACACTCCAGAAGGTGTATGGCAACATATCCAACATAAGTAGAGTGTTTGAGGTCAAGAAAGCCATCAATACTCGTAGTCAAGATGACACTGACTTCTCTAAACATTTTGGGAAGTTCAGATCATAGTGGGCAGAGCTGGAGATGTTGAGACCACCTACTGTTGACCCTGATGTGCTCAATGAGAGAAAAGAACAAGATAAGGTCTTTTCCTTGTTGTTCACTCTCAATCCAGGGTATAGCGACCTAATCAAGCACATTCTAAGGAATGATAAACTTCCATCACTAGAAGATCTGTGTGCTCAGATTCAGAAAGAGCAAGGCTCAGTGGGTCTCTTTGGTGTCAAAGGAAAGCTTATCATGGCAAACAAAGCTGAAGGAACAAAACACAAAGCTGAAGGTGTGGCTAACAAGGGCTTCTACAAACCAGAAGATAAGATGATTTGGGTGTGTGATCACTGCAAGAAGAAGGGTCATGGCAAGGACAAGTGCTGGATTCTACACCCACACCTCAAACCTCAGAAGTTCAGGACACCTTATGATGATGCAAGAGAACATTTCTCTGGTGAGTTGGGAGAACCATCTACCCCTATGCGCTCCTTGGCTTCTGGTGAAGGAAAGGCCCTTACATTCAGTGGCTGCTCTGCTGTGAGGACTACACAAGACGAGCCCATCAAGAGGTCAGACCTTGATGCTCTCATCTAAGCCCTCAAAGAGTCTGGTAACACCCTTGGTATCTCCCTTAATGCATCATATAAATCGCCTAGTGCCCTTATTACTTCACTGAATGCATCTAGTAGTGTTAAGCCTCTAGATATAGACTCAGGAGCTTCTCACCACATGATTAGTGATGCTAGGTTGATCAGTAATGTAGAGCCTGTCCTAGGTAATGTCATGATTGCAAATGGAGATAAAGTTCCAATTCAAGGTGTAGGAACCCTTAAACTGTTTAACAAAGATACCAAAGCCTTTTATATGCCAACCTTTGCTTCAAACCTATTATCTGTTAAGAAATCAACCACTGATTTAAATTGTAATGTGATCTTCGGTCCTACTGAGGTTGTGTTTTAGGATCTTGAGACCCTTAAGTTGATTGGAAAAGGTGTTACAAAAGAGGACTTGTACCTACTTGAAGACATCAAAGCTGATTCAAATCTATCTTCTGCTTTTAGTTCAATTCCTATTTTAGATTATTATGTGTTATGGCAAGCTAGACTTGGCCATCCCCATTCTCGTGCACTGAACATCTACTTCCAGATGTTTCTTTTAAAAATGATGGCTGTGAAGCATGTATCCTTGGCAAACATTGCAAGACTGTTTTCCCTAAGTCATCTACTATCTATGTAAATTGCTTTGATCTTATACATTCTGATGTCTGGACTGCACCATGCATTTCTAGGGAGAATCATAGATATTTTGTTACTTTTATAGATCAAAAGTCTAAATATACTTGGCTGACTATGATTCAAACTAAGATAGAGTGCTGGATGCTTTTATTAATTACCTGGTGTGACCTGGATCAGCTTAATACTCAAGTCTTGGAAGCCCATCCATGTAACAGAAAGGCAATGGGTCACATGATGACCTAATGGGCATATTGGAGAGCTTATTGGCCTTATTCATGAGGTATTGGACCGAGAGAAGACTATAGATCTTGATGAGGCTTTTATAGAGAAAGGAATGACTATGAAGCATGGAGGACTAGTATGCAATCTAATTGACCAGGAAATGGGTGAAAGGAATCTGGTTGGAGAGGAAATGGAATGGGTGATCTGGTATTATCGAGAAATGGACTGGTTAAACCGAGATGGCCGAGAAATGAGTTGGAAATAGAAGATGAAGAACCAGAGGTGAAATTGGATTACCAGGAGTATTTTCATCATCCAAATTAGCTTAATGAGGCACTTGGTCGGAGCAGGAACAAGATGGATCGAGCCAAAGCAAGAGTTGTTCGAAGAAGGTCTTTATCGGCCCAAAAAGTGGAAAGACAAGCCCGCTTGGATTATGACGGGCCCAAGAAAATTAGGCACACCTAAGATGTTTTATTTCAGTTTATTTGTGATTTCATTAAGTGTAAACCAATTAGGATTAAGTTTGTTTATCTTAAACTAATTAGCAATAGGATTAGGATATGGTTTTCACTAAACCGACTTGGTTTTGGTTTAGCGTTTTTTTAGCTTAGGATTTCTTTTTCTTCTTTCTTATTTATGTAACCACGAGTCTCCATGTAAACATTCAACCATTATTCAATAAACTTAAGCTTTGGCTCAACCTATTGTCTCTGTGGAGACTTTGTCTCTTCGTTCACTTAGGTGGACGTGTTTATATCACTAAGGAAGAACGATCTTCCGTGATCCATCCTAGACACTTAGCAGGGTTATCATGTGTCTCAGGAGCAGCAAAATAACCTTTGAGCAGTCCATAGATCGAAGGTAAAGTCCATCATCATCAACTATAATCCACCCACGCCCCCCTTCAAATGATCCAGGGAGAGACAGCCATTCCAGGGCCGTACCATTTCCAGAACTACATAACTAATCACTTTAATGTTAAGATCAATGTGTTCAGGTCAGATAATGGGAGGGGGGGGGGGAATATACAAGCTTAGCTTTCAAAAACCACCTAGCCAAACATGGAATAATACATCAAACCAGCTGTCCATACACACCACAACAAAATGGTGTAGCTGAGAGGAATAATAGGCATCTAATGGAGGTGGCAAGGTCCATGATGTTCTATGCAAACAGGCCAAAACGTTTCTGGAGTGATGCTGTAATGACAACATGCTATCTGATCAATAGGACCCCAACAAGAGTCCTTGATGATTGCACACCATGTGAGGTATTGAACAAAAGAAAACCTTCTATTGATCAGTTGCATGTATTTGGGTGTTTGTGCTATGTTTTGTAGCCAGGTGAACATAGAAACAAGCTTGACGCCAGAAGTACTAAGTCTGTATTCATAGGCTACTCCACTACTCAAAAAGGATACAAATGCTATGCTCCAGAACCTAGAAGGGTGTTAGTCTCTAGGGAGGTCAAGTTTGTGGAATCCAAAGGTTATTATGAAGAGAAGAGTTGGGACAATCTCAAGGATCTATCTCAAGGAGCCTCGGATAGGGCAACTAACCTGAGGCATATCATGGAGAGCCTTGGAATCAGTATGCCACAAAAGGGAAAGGACCACTGGCCCAAAACCTGGTCTAGGTCAGGAAGCAATTATTATAGATGAGGGTGAAGAAGCTGTTCATCCTAATCCTGAAGGGGGGAATCAAGCGGATTCTCATGCTGTCCAAGAGGGACCACACACTGGTAATCAAGAGGATTTTCATACTAGTCAAGAGGGTCAAGAACAAGAGGTTCATGATCAGGATGGAAGCCAACAACATGAGTCATCAGATCAACAAAATGAAGCAAATTCTGATGAAGAAGAACATATAGAAGAGATTCAGCCGCTTAGGAGAAGCACAAGATTGAAGAAGCATCCATCCAACTGGATCAACGCAAGGGTGTACTTCAATAGCCAAGCAGTGGCCCATCCCACTCAAGCAACCTGCTCACTTTCCCATTATCCCATGGAACACCATGTAATTTTTGTGAAGAATAAGTGAGAAACAAGAGAAGAACAAGACAGAGAGTAGAGAAAATCGTAAGGTAAGAGAGAGAGAGAGAAGGAAGATTTTATTTCCTTGCTTCTGAATGAGCTCTGGTACATAAGTTAAATAGGGGAGTTGCCTTCAGTACATAAATGAATAAACAAAGAGAATGAATAAACTATTGTAGCTCTGGCCGAGGGAAAGGGACAGGAGCTAAACGGTCTTTTAGGCTCCCCATCCTTAAGTAGAACATGTGACTTATACTATTAAACAATTCACCATCTTGTTTCCTTGCTTCCCAACGGTCTGGAGCTTCTGAGGATTCAAACTTGGCGAGTCTCCTCTGTTCCTTGACACTCAAGTCCCTTCTAGGTCACGGATGGGAGCCTTGTTCCTCAAGTTATTCCGTACACTTGTATGGACAAGGTTTAACCAACTCTTCATCTCTTTGTCTTCTTTATTTCCTCTGGTCAATACTCCCCCTCAAGCTTGATCCAATGCAATGATCAAGCTTGGAGACCATGAAGACTTCCCTCATTAAAACCTTAATATGCAAGAGCCATTTTGGGACAAAATCATACTAAGGAAAAAGAGTAGAAGCTCCATGGGTAAGAGGATCATGCCTTGGTGATGTCAGTGAGTTCAAGTTTGGGATAGATGGACTCACACACCTTGGTTCTTGCGGCTTTAGTGAGGAAATCAGCTAACTGATCTTCACTCCTTGTGGAGCATGGTAATATAACTCCTTAGATCACCGTTTGTCTCACTTTGTGGCAGTCCACCTCAATGTGCTTAGTTCTCTCATGGAACATTGAGTTTGAGGCTATGTGTATGGCTGCCTGGTTGTCACAATGCATTGTGATTGGAGAGGTGATTTCAATTCCCAAATCTTTGAGTAGACCTTTGATCCAGACCAGCTCGTTTGTATGCTTCCTCATGGCTCTGTATTCAGCTTCTGCAGTTGAACATGAAACCACCTTTTGATTCTTGCTTTTCCATGTTACTAGGTTGCCTCCAATGAAGGTGCAATAGCCAGTAGTTGATTTCCTATAATTCCTACCTCCCGCCCAATCAGCATCAAAATATCCGACCACTTATGTGTTGCCATTACACCCCATCGATACTCCTTTTCCAGGAGCTCCACTAAGGTATCTAAGTATCCTTTCCACCATCTTCCAGTGGTGAACCTTTGGCACTTGCATATGCTGGCTCACCTGGTTCACAGCAAAACAAATATCTGGTCTAGTGATGGTTAAATATATGATCTTTCCAACTAGTGTTCTGTATTGTTTTTGATCCTCAAATGATGTGTCTTCATACTCCCCCTCAAGCAAGATCTTGTAGCCATCCTCCAATGGTGTTTTGGCTGGTTTCTCTCCAAGAATACCTGCTCCATTCAAGAGATCAAGTGTGTACTTTCTTTGGGATAAGAAGAGCCCCTCTTTAGAGCGGCATACTTCTATTCCAAGAAAATACTTTAGTTCACCTAAATCCTTAATCTCAAATACAGATTTCAAGTAAACTTTGGTTTCTAGTATACCTTCTTTGTCATTCCTTGTGATGATGATATCATCAACATACACATGGATGACTACTATACCTTGTTGGCTGGTGAGAGTGAATAGGGTATGGTCTGCCTCAGATCGTTTAAACCCTTCCCATTCAAGGTAGTGCTTAGTTTGTGATACCAAGCTCTTGGTGATTGTTTCAGCCCATGGATTTCCTTCTTGAGTCTTAGAACATTTCCTGATTTAACTAAGTGTTCTAGACCAGGTGGTGGACGCATGTAGACTTCATCCTCTAGTTCTCCTTGGAGGAATGCATTTTTCACATCCATTTGCCATAGATCCCACACCAAGTTAACTGCTAGAGAGAGAATGATTCTTATAGTGTGTAGCTTAGCCACTGGAGCAAAGTTATCATTGTAGTCTTCTACATATGTTTGAGTGAACCCTCTTGCAACCAGCCTTGTCTTCTTCCTGCTCCAGTAATCACTTCACCATTGACATGCTTGTCTTCCACATGCTTGTTCTTTCTTCTTGTATGCTTCCAAGCTTCATCATAATCTGCACATGGCTCTTTTGACAAAAACAAGTGCATCATATCTGTGTAATTGATAAAAGAACTCTTGAAAACATGATCACTTACCTTAGCATGCTCACCTGGTCGCCATATATAGGATTGAGATGTTTTAAACTCAGAAAAGTTCAAAGATAGCCAATACAGGATCACCCGATTTGTAGAACCCATAACTCTTTCATCTGAGAAGGTTTTGACTTGATTCCAATTCGACGTGAGACCCTGATGAGTTAAGTTTCCATGGCAGTCGAGTTTGATGGTTAAATCCTTGTGGTTGTTGAGATATGACCCTCGGACTGTCCCTATGTCAAGGCTGGCGGCTAGACAGTTTCCAAGGTTTGATTGTTGCTTCATCAACTTAACCAACAACCCATTCTTGATACTCTGATCATCATTGTAGCTTCTCTTTTCGACAATGGTAGATCTAAAAACAGTTTGACCTGTACTCACAGCAAGCAAATCAGGCTTCATGTTTTTCTTTGAGTTTAGATAGTTACCCTGGGTTGGTTTCTTTGGAGATTGTTGTAGACTAAGTTCCTCTGGTGGTTTCTCTTTGATTTGAGAAGGAAACATGAGTCCTTCTCCTGCTCCAGTAATCACTTCACCATTGACTCTAGTGACTCCTTCATCACCAATTACATTTTGATAATCTTTGCATTGGTACTGAAGTTGCTGAATATCTGGTGGCTTCCATATCTTGATATGGTCAAGATGCAAGTCCTTTTGATCAACTTCAAACTCCTTATGACCCCAACATGTTCTAGCACGAACAGAGCACTCTCCAAGGGTGATAATCTTGTGAAAATGTTCTCCAGGTCTCCACGAATAGGTCTGTGACCTTCCAGCACAATCAGACATAAGTTCCTCTTGGGAAAGATCCAAACCGGCATGTTTTGCAAAACTAGCAATATCTTGATGATCAGAAGGCCATTCTCTGTGTTGTCTGGTTTGTTGGATCCGTGACTGATTTGGCTTCATTCTCCAGTTGGTTTCATAGTGAAACTCTTGCTGAGCTGAGACGTGCAACCCCTTATCTTCAAAGGATGAGAAATCTACAAAATCCAATGTTGGTGCAGCTAAACTCTTCTTAACCTGTTTGATCTTGTTCTTCTGATTCAAGACCTCTCCTCCAGGCTCAAATACAACATGTCTCATGTCCAAGTCGTGTCTTGATAGTTCCACTTCTCCTTTCTTGTACCAAACAAAAGGAGTGAACAGAAAAGTACCTAAGAAGGTCCTTTGGAAATCACATGGATCAAAGACAATTAGTTGATTC